>WTSP01003887.1:15083-27095 GCA_025331215.1 Actenoides lindsayi | reverse complement strand
CCTGGAGGGGTTTGAAAGCCGTGGAGCTGTGGTGCTGAGGGCCAGGGGTCAGTGGTGCCCTGGCAGTGCTGGGGGAATGGTTGGACTGGGTGGGCTGAAAGGTCTCTGCCAACCAAATCTATTCTATGATGCTTTGACAGCGAATGCCTCTGTCATATCCACATTACAGTGGCACCACGCGGTGTTTTCATCATAAAGAAATGAGCAGTTAACGTGATGCTTTTCATCTGGTCCAGTCCCAGTGAATCCGAACCGCTCCCCGAGCTGCGGCCGGGGGCTGTGCCGCCTTCGGAGCAGGCGGGAGGGAGCAACCAACCAACCAAGTCTGGAGGAGGGCAATGATGAGCTGAGCCTCAGCTGGTTTTTTCCCCTCCTGAATGGCCCTCTTTCATCAGGATCTGTCAGGGCAAGCACTTTTTCAAGGCAGGATACTGGGGGGAAGACACCGTGTTCCATAAAGTCATCCAGTTCCTGGGTAGCATCCGCAGATGCGACTTCTCTGCTCCGCGCAGAATATACGGTCGAGCTTTTCTTTTCCTCCTTTTCTTTTGTTTTCAAATGGGTTTAGGAGCGAAAGGATGTGAGTTTTACAGCTCGTTATGAATCTTTTCGGATTTACTGACTTCTGCTTGACTCTTGGGCCAGCACAATGCTTCTGCTGTTCAAAGAAAACCAGTCCCAATTAGTATGTATAAGCCGCTCGTTTTTACACTGCTAACAACTGCTGCTTCCCAGGGCATTTATCACCGCTGCCGAGGGGCAAAACCCGGGGCTGTTCTGGGATTTTTCTGTTCTTTACGAGACTCTTTTTCCTCAAGGCAGGAGTTCTAGTTGTTGACTGGAACAGCAGGACTTAAAAGGGCTTTTTAACGCCGGGTTGGAATATGGCGCTTTGCCTTTCTCTCCCCTTCCTTCCGTTGGCTGCAGTTGCGTGAGGTGAGGGAGAGCAGGAGCGGAGCTGCAGGACGCTGTCGGGCAGTGGCACCGCTCCGGCACGGGCTGGACCAGGAGACTTTTCCAGAGAGCCGCTCCGATGCCTTCCCTCCCCGTGGCACCGCACTGGCCGGCCGCAAACGGGAGTGTCTGTGGAAACCGGGGTGTGCTGGGGGGGGGCTGCACTGGAAACCTCGCTCTCAACAGGTTCTTTGGCTGTGCGTTTGGCTTCCACGCAGGTGACAGACACTGTGCTCCGCGGGTCGTTCTTTTCCTGCAGTCGCCTTCTGCTCCTGCAGAGCAGCTTTCCCATCTGCCTGCAACTGGGACTGTTGTGCGTGGTTGCCAACGATCCCCCGGCCTCCGGAGAGGAGAACACAGGCTGAGGTGGGGCTGTCGGCACAGGAGCCGCCGATGCCTTCGGGAACGAGCTCTTGTCTCTCCCGGGGTTTCTCCTGCTGTACAAATCCCACTCGGTATTTCATTCAGGATAAAAGGATATCCTTTGGGATATTTATTCACTTTCCCAAAGAAATCCTTCTCTGAGTTCTCGGGACGGAATACTGTGAGTTATCTCCTCGTGCTTTATCTAATCGTTCCCTTCCTCTCAGCTGGAAAACCAGACGAGCGTGCGAGAGCGGTGCCCAGCTGAACACCCCAGACATTCTGCCTTTGGGGGACTTTTTTTCTTTTTTTAGCGCTTTCCTGTGAGTTCTGGTGTGTGAAGGAAACGAGGCTCTTCCTGGCCTGGCTTATGGAACAAACCAAATTCCCCTTTGCCGGCGGTGTCCATGGCAGGCAGAGCGGCTCCGAGCGAGCTCCGCGCGGCTCCTGCTCGGACGCGGCTCGCTAGTGGAGCGGGGGGTGAGTGGAGGTGGAGACAAACTTGTCTTCATGAAGACTTCGGTTGTCCCGACGGTGTTTTATTGACCTGATAGATGACTTGTGGAGCCCAGAGCTTAGGTGAAAATTTTACTTCACTTTTTAAAAGCAGCTGAAATCTCAACTTGAAGCCCGATCCAGATTTTTCTGGGAATTTTGCACCTTGAAGGTTCAGCTGCAAAAGGAGGAAGCTTTGCCCGGGATCCTCGGCCGCGTTCTCGGAGAAGGGAAAAGCTGCACTTGCAGCCAGAGCTGAAAAGACGTGAAATTCATGTTTGTCTTCACAAATACACCAAGGTAGAGCAGAGCCTTAGCGCTCGCATCTGCCCGAAGGCAAATCCCTCGGGTGCAGCGCAGAGCAGAGGAGCGCTGGGAGCCCTGGCTCCTGCGGGATCGTTTCCTATAGCATAAGTCCCTCCCGTGTAGCCCACTCTGGTAACGGAGCGTTTACGTTTAGCAGCTAGGAGATGGTCATTAATGGTGAGCTGCGTTTGGAAGCGTAGGGCAGCAGAAAACCGGGCTTTGTGAGCGGGACCGTCTGCGGTGACGGTCGGGGCGCCGGAGGAAGCGCGGCGTCAGCAGTCGCTGCAGCTTTAGGGGCTGTTGATTTTCAGCCTGGTGGGAAACGGCGAATTTACCCCGTCCCAGTCTGTTTCTGGAGGGCTGGTGCCAGTGCTTGCTGCAGCTGCTGGTTTTGTTCGGTTCCTGTTCGGGGCCTTGTGTGTCGCTCGGGCTCCGTGGAAGTCCCGTCGTGCGGCCGCTGGCACCGCGACCTGCCCTCCCAGCGGTGGTGGTTTCCCAGAAGGGCCGTCTCTAGTCGGAGCAAAGCAAAAATCTCCGCTCTCGTGCCTGTTGTTTGCTCCCCTGAGGTTTCGGTGATGTTTCCTTTCTCTCGTGGATGTGCAGGTTTCATCCGCCCTCCCTTCCTCTTGCAAGCTACGGACGACTTCTGGTTGCGTGCTCTTGGTTTTGCGTTCCAAAGAAATCTCGAGAACTCAAGTTGGTAGGAGCTGATTGACTCGGAACCTGAGCTTCAGTCCTCTTACAGGTCTAAGCCTTTGAAACGTCTTACCCTCTGCTGGTTTGACATTGCAGAATTTGATAATCATTTGATAAAGTCATTTCAGGTCCTTGATGACCCCTGGGTGGTGGGAGATGACACCTGAGTAATCCGTGAGCACTCCTGGAGCTGTGCCCTGCGCGTGGCAGGATCAGACTTCGGGAAGAGCTTCTGGTGGCAAAATCCTGCTGTGTTTTGGCGAGGGGAAGCCCTTCCTTCCCGAAGCACGCAGACCAGAGCACGCACTTTGCAGATATTCCCTTTCAGTTGACTTCCTCTGTCCTTTGTTTTGCAGCCTGAGCGAGAGCTTTTTCATGGTGAAAGGCGCAGCCCTTTTCTTACAACAAGGAAACAGCTCCCAGAGCCAGCGAAGCCTCCAGCATCCTCACAAACATGCAGGTAGTGGATTAAATCACCTCCTGAAATTCTTTTCACACCCCCCTCTTGCTTCACTGCTCACCCCAGCCGTGCTGGTGGGTGGGCTGGTAGCACGTGTGCGTGGGTGAGGGGCTCCTCTACGTGTCCCAGTGGGCCTCGTGCACCCTGCTGAGGAGAAGCAGGCTTTCAGCCCACTCGATCGGAACGGGGTCGTGTGATTATTGTTTCAGCTTTTGTCATTAGCTCGGAAATGTAACCAGAGTAGAAGTTTGTTCTCTGCAGAGGTGATGGCATTTTTCGGGCAGGGGAGCCTGCTGAGCCTGAAGGGCTGTGCTGAGTGTGTCCCTGTTCTCCAGAGATGAAGAAAAGGCACGTGTCCTTCAGTGATTGATCTTTGCCTTCCCCTTTTGGCCTGTGGGGAGGAGAATTGGGTGGGCTGAGCCGCGGGGCTCTGGCACATCTGCTGTAGTGCCCGAGGTCCCGATGCAGCGCGGCGGGGACCGTCTCTCCGAGGGCTCTCCCAGCCTCCAGGAGCGTGAGGCTCGAGACCTTTGGTGCCCGTGCTGACAGTGTTTGTTCTTTTGAAACTACCCGTTGCTGGTTTTGTTTGATGTTGCCAGCGAGGAATGGTTTACTGAGACCTGGGGCTCTGGATGGATGTGTTTTTTAGCTCCTTGTATCCCCTTTCCTGCTTTCAGGAAAATCCCCTTTGCAGTGAACTCCTCACAGTCTGTCCTGTAGGAGTGGATTGCAGTTTGAGAACAGGCTGGCTGCCTTCCCCCGGTCCCCTCCAGTGTGCCAAACTGGTGGGAAGAGATGATGGGGAGTTGTATGGTGAACTTATGGAAGGATTGATGAGCAGAGAGACGGTTCAGGGAAGAGGCTTCTACTTACCCAGTGACTTTATGCCTCTGTCTTTGACAGTTTGGGAATAAGTGGTGACTGGGGAAGAAGAAATCGAATCATCGGGGCTTTTTGAGAGCAGGAGCATGTGGGAAAGGCACAGTGTGGTACTGTCTGTCTGCTTGGTAAACACTCTGAGCACAAAGAGGGTGTTTGAATGCCAAGCTTGGCTTTGGCTTTCTTTAATTGTCAGCAGTTTCACAGACCCAGCAAACATCCTACAGAAGGAATTTTATCTCGTATGGAAAGTTATGAGTGCATTACAGAGTTATGAGATGGGAACTTGGTTTATTTTCTTCTTGATTCCTTGTTCCTTTCACTTGCTTTCAAGCTTCAGAGCCCAAGGGACCTGTTGCATGAGCAGCACTTTGAGATAAAAGGGCCCTGTCACCCAAACCAGGCCACTCCTGCAGCCCTTCCTCCTCAGAAGGTTCTCGTGTTCGGACGTACCCTTCGTGAGGCTGGGGGGTGGATCCCACCGTGCTCTGTGTGTTTCACGAGCCAAAGTTTTTCTTTGCTCCTTTGTTCCCTTTTCTTGTTTGAATATCAGAGTTGTTCCTCCTGCTTCTCCCTCCCCTGTCCTCAGTACCTGTATCTCTCTCTGTCTTCTCCGAGATGCTGTAACAGGAAGAGTATCATCATTTGTGCCAGTCTCAGGTGGGCTCAGGATATTTGGTAGCTTCTAAATACAGTAGTAAGGTCGAGTTCTCACCAGCAAAGTTAATTGGCCTCCTTTAAATGGTATTTTTTCACTGAGAAACATCCAGTTTCATTAAAGAAAGACTCTGCCCATTCTTAGTGCAGCAAGAGACCCTTTCTAATTATTGCTCTGCTTTCTCTGCAGGTGATTTGCCCCAGCACCTCCAGGTGATGATCAACCTCCTTCGCTGTGAGGACAGGATCAAACTGGTAAGAAAAGATGCGTTTTCCTGCTCTCCTTCCTGTTGGAGGCATTTGAAACAGACCTGTGGAGGTTCATGGGTTTCAGCTTCACTGTGTGCTGGCTGCCAGCCCTGCTGCCTTTTCCTGTCTGCTTCCTTTGCCCCAGTTCTTATATATCCAGGTAAGGAGCTGAGTCAGGAGACTGATCTGTCCAAAGCGTGGCTGGTTTGCTAGATTTTACTTTTCCAGTCAGCTGACAAACACTAACACAAGAGAAAAGGCAGGAGCTTGCTGATGCTGGAGGACATTCTTAAGTCAGTCTTGAAATTGCGTAGAAATGGGGCTGGTCTTTCTTTTAAAGACACTCAGAGGCTGTAAAAGCCACTGCAGAAGAGTCTATGTCAGGTATCCCCTCCAGCATGACTGACGTATTTCAGTGAAGGCTTGTGAGTGGAAGAATCCTCTGAGCCTGCCCCTCTTCTCAGCTCAGTGCATGCCCCATGTTTTTACCAGCTTTCTAGTTGAACCTCTTTAGAACAAATCTCCAGGTTACACTTGGCAGTATTTCTCCAAACTGGGGCAGGTAACCCAGGCTGATCTTCTCCCCACCCCATGCCAAGTCAAACTGGCAGCTAGCCTTGCTGGAAGGTGGACCGTCTCTCCCTGTATCTTTCGTGCTGCAACTAAATAAACTCCTGGGCACAACTACACCTTGAAAAAATATTAGGCAGCAGTGGAAATGCTGATTATCCAAGAGCTGGCTTGCAGAGCTTGGTGCCCTTTTTCTAGGCTGTCCGTTTGGAAAGCGTGTGGACAGACCGCGTGCGGTACATGGTGGTTGTGTACAGCAGCGGACGACAGGACACAGAAGAGAATATTCTGCTGGGTGTGGACTTCTCCAGCAAGGAGAGGTATGTCTGAGGCCAGGCTGGGCTTGGAAGTGGGGCAGGCTGGGTTCTCTGGAAAGCCTGTCAGCACCAAAGAGTCCCCAAGCAGTTGGTTTACATGTGTCTGCAAATTCTAGCAAGCGAAGGACATGTGTTGAGCTCTGAGACCCGTTCTGAGGGCGGGAAGGTGGGGTTTGTTCCAGAAAGATTTCAGTCTCCTTGGAATCTCAGGACATTTGTGAATGCTTTGCCCACGTGTAACCCGTCTTTAGGGCTGTGGCACTACCTCAGCCGTGGCACTTTGCTGTCTGCTCGCTACAAAATGCTCCTGCAGACACGTTTGCAAAACTGGAACTTACTCTGCCCACCAGGCTTCAAGTCTGTTGATGTATGATGCAATAGAGCTGGAGTTGGGGGCGGTGGGTAGCTCAGTTGCCAAATAACATCAAAAAACAGTCCTGCAGAAGTACTTCCAAAACAAACAAACAAATGTGTCAGCAATGAGCTGTTTCTTTTGTCCCACTGATAAGAACACATAATACTTTGAAAGGCAAACAAAATGTTTTGTTATCGCAGCCCCTTCACATTATTCCAGTTCTAGGTGAGTAAACCAAGGCAGAAAAGCTCTTGGCTCAGAGGGCCGGGGCTGGTTTGGCAGAGCTGGAGTTAGAAGGCAGAGCTTCCAGCTTGTTGTTTCTGTTCTCCGATGATTTGCTGCGTTGTGCTGGCGCAGCCGCTGCGACTTCTGTTTTCTTTCTGGATTACCTGAGTGCTTGTTCCCACCGCCGTAAGTGGAAGGGAGGAGTTTTTGCACTGCCAAAATCTGAGACCAAATCTGAGATCACCTTCCAATAATTTCCTTCTGGTGGCTGTCGGTGTGAGGCAACAGGAGAGGGGGCAAAGCTACGACAAACCCATCCTAGCTCTGAGGGTGGCTGCCATTGCAGTTACTGTCTCCCCTGAAAGCCAAAATATTTGTTAATTAAGGGTAAGTCTCCTGCACAAAGAAGTCCCTTGGCATTAGTGACATCACTCAGCAACGGCAGCTCTGTGCTGGGGCTGAAGCGTCACCGCTGAGCTGCGAGTGTTCTCGCTGCCGACAGTTGGACTGGTCAGGAGCTTGTGTGAGTTTTATTCCTTTTACATGTGTTTAATAAAACCCACTTTCTCTCGCAGATCTCTGAAGCCCACGTTGTCCACACGTGTGCTCAGACTGGCCTCTCACACCCTTTGATCTCCCCTAGAAAGCGGCCGAAGGCTTGAAAGAGAAGGGAAAAGAACAAAGCAAAACCCGAGTCCTTTGCTAACTGGCCGTTGTTGTTGCATCCCAATTTCCTTTAAAATTTAATACCTCAGTAGCTTAATTATTTACTAGTTGAAGTTACTGGCCCCCGTTCTAGAACAGTTTTCTTGCCAGATTGGGTCTCTGAAATGAAAGTGTTCTTTTGGGGTTGGCAAACTCATAAAACCTGGTCTTGTCTTTCCTACCGACTGGAGCGACGACGCGCAGATCGAACGCGCAGCCCTTGGAAAGGCCCCCCGGGTCCTCTTTGAAAGGGGTGGGCTCTGCCACCTCTGGGGCTCCCTTTCTGCCCGGCCTCAGTGAGCAGAACCTCTGCAGCCAGGTGGATCTCTGGGATCTGCTCTGCTGTTCCCTTAGGGCACTACCTTGCACTGAGCTCATGAGCATCAGAGAGCAGGAGAGATGATGGAGCAAAGTCCCCAGTGATTTCTGAGAGGCTGTAGAGGGGGAGAGAAGAGCTGGTCATTTCTGGTTCTTGCTTCTGTGGTGTTTCTGCAGCCCTGTGGAGCAGTCAGCACTGATACCAGAGCAGATCCTTACACTTCAGCTGCCTGTCTCCTTGAGGGTTTTGCATTTGGTGGCCTAAGATGTTACTAGGAATTGCTTGAGCAAGACTTGAGGATTTTAAAGATTCAAGAGTGTTAATAATTTAGGATATTGGCGTGACTGGGTTGTGGCCTATATTTAACATCCTGTATAACCACCTCTCTTCCAGTAAAAGCTGCACCATAGGAATGGTTCTGCGTCTGTGGAGTGATACTAAAATCCATCTTGATGGTGACGGGTAAGAAACCACATTAAAAAGCTAAATGTGAACGTCCTTCCCTGCTCGGGGGCTGCTCCAGGAGATTCTCCATCACCTTGCAAATGAAGTTGCAATTTTGGGTTCACAGCTGCAGTCCTCTTACTCAGACAGCCAGCTTTTGTCTTGCTGTCCTCAAAGTGCTCGGTGGAACCTGTGGTACCCAGGGAATGTTCTCTGAAATCCCACTCGAGGGGTGGAACTCCCGTTCCCCTCAGCCCACGGTGGGACGGGGGTCTGCTTGTCATTCTTGTTTGGGAGGGTGTTGGAAAATCTGGGATACAAATCCTTATCTCTGGCTCTTTGGGACTGTGAGTGCCCCCAGAGCTGCCTTGCAGTAGCTGTTTGTAGACTGCAGCTTGTGATGCAGAGATGAGCAGTTTCTGAATGTTTGAGTTGTTGTTGGTTTTTTTTGTCCTCTCTCTTAGTGGCTTCAGCGTGAGCACTGCAGGGAGGATGCACATCTTCAAGCCGGTGTCAGTGCAAGCCATGTGGTATGTGTGTTTAATTAGCTTTGCTGAGAGAGAGATTGTCGTTTCTGTGAAGGAATTACGAAAAAATTAAGCAACCTGAACTTTATCATTCTGTGTAACTGGCATTTCGTGAGGCGCAGCAGAGATGCTGCTGCCTGGGGTCAGCAGGTTGCAGTGTGAGAATCCTGATCTGAAACCACAATCATAGAACCATGGAATGATTTTGGTTGGTAGAGACCGTTCAGGTCATGGTGTCCAACTGTTCTCCCAGCACTGCCAGGGCACCACTGACCCATGGCCCTCAGCACCACAGCTGAGTCCCCTCCAGGGATCACGGGGACTCCACCACTGCCCTGGGCAGCCTGGGACAGCCCTGGACAACCCTGGAGGGGAAGAAATTGTTCCTCAGCTCCAACCTAAACCTCCCCTGGGGAAACTTGAGGCTGGTTCCTCTTGTCCTGGTGCTTGTTCCTTGTGAGCAGAGCCCGACCCCCCCGTGGCTCCAACCTCCTGTCAGGGAGCTGTCGAGAGCCAGAAGGTCTCCCCCTCAGCCTCCTTTGCTTCAGGATCTTCTTCTGTTCAGAGCAGCTGTGTACCCTTCAGTGTGAGGGAAACGATACCAGCGAGATGAATAAATATCAACGACCAACTTGAATTCATCTGGCTCCAACCCCCGTCTTTCTTCTCACTGCATATTTTTCCTGAGTGGCTGAAGGAGGAGCCTCCGGACCCGTTGCCGATCTGACAGCACTCCCTGTGATCTGCCTCGTTACTGGGGCCAGGCTGGGGCTCCTGCCACACAGAAACTTTCCGTGCCGCCCCGGGTGCCTGTTCACCTTTCAGCTCCTGTCACCCCTCCCTTGTACAGGGATTCCAAAACCCTGAAGCAGAGGTGGCTGAATCAGCAGCAGCGGCTGTGCCAGCAAATTCCTCCTCGAAGAGGCTGCTCCCAGCCCCACACCGAACATAGCTGCATCTCTGTGAGCCCGGGCAGTTTGCTGGCTGCTGGTGGGGCCTCGAGAGATCCCTGTCCTTGTGGTATCTGGTAGGGAAGAGATACAGATGTGGAGAAGGATGTTGTGCGAGGGATGATTTGGTACAGAAACAAATGGAACTCTTGTTCCTGTCAGTTTTGAACTCGGCCCCTCCTGTTGGCAACCTCAGATGTGGTTTATGTGTTGGGTGCAATGACAGCTTCAGAGCAGAGCCTTGAAAAACGAAAAGCAGTTTAAAAAAAAAAAAAAAAAAAGAGGAGGGAAGGAAAGAAAAAGTAATGCTAGAATGTGCAAAAACAAATGACCCAATCTGGGCCTTGTCCCTGGAGCGTGTCAGGGGCCAAGAATGCTGGTAAATATGCGTTTGACTCCTCGCTGAAGGTGGTTTGAAAATTGTCCATGTTCTTTATTTTCCTTTGGTCTGGCCTTACGAGTTAGCTAATGATTAGATCCCAGAGCGACTTGTGCCTTGTGCTGGCCTGTTAATCAGGAGAAGATTTCGGCCTCTGCCTTGGACCGGCCCTTGAGAAGGCCTCCAAGGTGCAGTTTGTACGAACAAATCTGCTGCTCTCAAAACCTCAACTGCAGCAAACAGTGCTGAAAGTCTTCTTCCTCGGTGAAAATCTCTCAGCTCCTGCTCTGTCTTGTCCCTGCAGCTCGCACCTCCCTAAATTTGTTCTCCAAACTTGCAGGTCTGCTTTACAGATCCTCCATAAAGCCTGCGAAGTTGCACGAAGGTACAACTACTTCCCGGGTGGGATGGCCTTGGTCTGGGCCACCTACTACGAAAGCTGCATCAGCTCCGACCAGAGCTGCATCAACGAGTGGAACGCCATGCAGGACCTGGAGTCCACCCGCCCCGACTCTCCGGCTCTCTTTGTTGACAAGTCAGTTCTGAATTTTATCAGGAAAATGTTGACTTGGCTCCTCAGAGTCGTCTCCCCTTCTGCCTTTTGTCCCTCCGGTCGTTCGTTTCCTTTCTGTTCGTAAATGAATTCAAATGGTTTTTTTTCTTCCGTTATTCACATAAAAGTGCTTTTTCATACGAGGCTTTGTCAGCGCTGGTCTGCACTGTAGGGGTGGCCCCGTCTGCTCGCCGCCAGCTTGCAGACATCCTCTCCTCCTGCTTTTCAGGCCGACTGAGAGGGAACGAACGGAACGGCTCATTAAAGCCAAGCTCCGGAGCATCATGATGAGCAAAGACCTGGAAAATGTGACTTCTAAGGAGGTAAATATAAGAATTCCATCTGTCGTACACTTCCTGCTCGGCTCCCTTTCCAGAGGGTGCTGCCCCGGGGAAGAGGCACCGTGTGACTCGGTGTCACTGGCTTTGGAGGGTGTGTTTCCATCTGTTCCGTGAAGGCTCCGCTCTTTGGCTTTGCTGTATCTGCTTCCTCAGGAAATCGGGTGATACAGCACCAGAGTGGGATTGGTGAGGCTTTTGTAACAAGTATGTGACTTGCGAGCACCTCGGTGAGGGGTCTGCAGCACAGGGCTGGTGAGGAGCAGCTGAGGGACCTGGGCTCGTTCAGCCTGGAGAGAAGGAGGCTGAGGGGAGACCTTCTGGCTCTGACAGCTCCTGACAGGAGGTTGGAGTCAGGGGGGTCAGGCTCTGCTCCCAAGGAACAAGGGACAGGACAAGAGGAACCGGCCTCAAGTTTCTCCAGGGGAGGTTTAGGTTGGACAAGAAGAACAATTTTTTCCAGCCCTGCAAGGTTAGTCAAGGGCTGTGCCCGGCTGCCCAGGGCAGTGGTGGAGTCCCCGTGACCCCTGGAGGGGTTTCCAAGCGCCCTGTGGAGCTGTGGTGCTGAGGGACAGGGGTCAGTGGTGCCCTGGCAGTGCTGGGGGAACAGTTGGACTCGATGAGCTGATTCCATCTGCAGCCACAAAATGGTGACATTTGAATTTGAAGAGAAATTGCTTAGATTCTCTTAAATGTGGAGCACTGTAAAAAACAACATTTTAAATTGTAAACCCAATAGCTGATTTAGTTTTAAAGAGCATATTTAAAAAAAAAAACAAACAAAAAACCAAAAAAACCACACCAAAAAAACCAAAGAAACCAGATTTTTGGTGCTTGCTGTTATACTTCAGCTCTGCTGGAGATTTTCCATAGGTGCTGTGCTCTGAGGCGCTGTCTCTGCTGCCTCCTACAGCCCACCCCTCCCAGGTGCTGCACACACCAGAGTACAACACACCCATTTCTTTCTTTCAACACACAAAAGGGATTTTCATCCCTTCTGCCTGAAAACACCTATAGAAATCTCAGCGTGTCTGTAAAGAATTCTAATGATTCACTTTGTGCTGTATCTGTAAAATTCCCAGGAGCGCTGTGATCCCAGGAGATCCAAGGATGATGGGCAAAAGCCTTCACTTTAGAACCACAGCGTGATTTATGTTGGGGGAGATCTTCAAGACCATTGAGTCCACCCATTAACCCAGCACTGCCAGGGCACCACTGACCCCTGTCCCTCAGCACCACAGCTCCACGGGGGGCTTGGAAACCCCTCCAGG
>WTSP01003887.1:0-14983 GCA_025331215.1 Actenoides lindsayi | reverse complement strand
GGGAAGGAAGGGAAGGAAGGGAAGGAAGGGAAGGAAGGGAAGGAAGGGAAGGAAGGGAAGGAAGGGAAGGAAGGGAGGGAAGGAAGGGAAGGGTGGCCAGAGAGGAGTGTCAGGGTTTCTTGGCTCTGCGGTGGGTACACACGAGCCCTGCGCTCCAGCCCAGCCAGACCTTGAGACACATTTAAATTGATCGAACGCTATCAGTCGGTGTCCACAGAAATGTCAGGAGATACTTAATCGCATTTGGAGCGAGCGTGAGTGTATCGCATGCTGTCCTCTGCCAACCCTGGCATCGATTAATTCGGGGTTTCGTTTACCTGGGGGAATACACACACACACTGAGCACTGTTTGTAAACACACACAAACAGACACAGAAACAGACACAAAAACACCGAAACTGCCACAAAACAGGGACCCAAGCAGGAGCACTGTCTGCAAACACACGCAAACAGACAACAAACACCGAGAGGAACACACGGTGCGACAACCGCGATGCGCAGAGGCAGCAAACCCCCTGTACAACCCAGACAACCCCAAACTGGGGTACAGACGATGCTAAGAAGGGCTGCAGCCGTGCCCATGGGGGACTGACGTCCCTGCGTGGGTGCCAGCACTGCCTGCTCTGCTCGCTTCAGCTTCGGGGACAAGCCCAGGTTTGTTCGCACCCCGTCACTACACAAACGCCACGGGGAGAGCACCTCTTCTTACAGCCCACCGCTGAGGAAAGGCTGGGGGAGCTGGGGCGCTTTAGCTTGGGGGAGACTGAGGGGTGACCTCATGAATGGTTATAAACATGTGAAGGGTCAGTGTCAGGAGGATGGAGCCAGGCTCTGCTCAGGGATGTCCAGTGGCAGGACAAGGGGCAATGGGTGCAAGCTGGGACAGGGTACATGGAAGTGTGAGGAGAAACTTTGACACGGCGAGGGTGCCAGAGCCTGTGCCAGGCTGCCCAGGGAGGTTGTGGAGTCTCCTTCTCTGGAGAGATTCCAACCCCACCTGGACCTGTTCCTGTGTGACCTGCTCTAGGTGACCCTGCTCTGGCAGAGGGGTTGGACTCGATGATCTTTTGAGGTCCCTTCCAACCCCAGACATTCTGTGATTGTCCTGTTTTTTATCCCTTGAATTGTTTTTAAGAAGCAGGTACCTCAAAAAACAACTAATTTTTTTTCCACTTGGATGTTATCTGAAGCTTTATTTACAGGTCTTAATTCAGGAGCCTGGGGTACTTGAGAGATGCCACGTAGTGAAATTCCTTGTCTCCGAAAGGTGGAATCCCTCTCACTGATATTAATGAAGTACAGAACAAGTGTCTTGTGGAGGAGCACCGATGAGCGTCTGTAACAACCAGAGGTGATTTTAGGTGACATCCTTTGTTTTCTGCTCTACAGATACGAAACGAGCTGGAGAAGCACATGAATTGCAACTTGAAGGAATTCAAGGAATTTATAGACAACGAAATGCTGCTTATCCTGGGACAGATGGACAAACCCTCTCTGATTTTCGATCATTTATATCTGGTAAGCTCCAGCGTTAGGAGCTCCACGGGCTCAGTGAGGGTGAGCTGACAAGTCACTGGGCTCAGAGGAAGCTGGAACTGGTGCAGTGTGAGCAGGAGGTGCAGTGCCGTTCCCTCTGCACAGCCCTTAACTGCAGGACCCATAGTGTGTTGAAAAACCCACAGTCAAGAAACCCTTTTTTTTTTTCCCCTTTTTTTTTTCCTAGCTACCTTCTTGTTTCTGGGGCGTGATCTCATGGTTCTTTCCTGGCAGGTCCATCCTGTTTCAGGACATGCCAGGGACAGCTCAAGCTCTCTCTGTGCATGCTTATTTTCTGTTTCTACCGGCGGAGATTTTCTTTTATGAGAAGAGTCAAGGTCTGGCTGTGGCTGGGCTGCAGATGCTGCCCCGCTGGGACAGCTGCTCGGGGTCACTGGGTTGTTCTTCTCGACCCAGCCCGTGAGGTTCTGTAGACGTGTCCAGAACTATGTCAAGGCAAAGGCTGGAGGTGATGTGCTGCTGCAGCCCGTGCGAGGAACCGTCTGTGTTCTGTCTGATCTTTTGCCACTAGATGGTACTCCAACAAAACCAGGCGCTGCCATCTGGAACAAAGGCTGGCTTGAGATAAGCCCGTTTGTGCCCGTTATGCTTGGGTCTTTTCTGGGGAGAGGCGGAGGAAGTGCTCGTGTTTGGGGGCAAAACATGCTTCTTAAACTCTTTTTTTAGCTTTCTGTTTTGCAGCTATGGGGGGGATTCCAGGTGTAACCACCCCCATAGCTTTGGGGATTTGCATCGCTTCTCACAGACCTGTGATCCCAGTCGTGCACACACGACCGTTTCCTTTCCCTGCACTATTTATCCCTGTGGTTAAAAAGAATCAGAGTGGCCAGGGGTGGTGATTTGGGATGTGCTCAGTCACACGCTGGCCTAGAACCAGCTCCTTAGGTGAGGGTGTGGTGGCTTTGCTTTGTCCCCTCCTGCAGGAGGTCTCTGCCTGTTCAGTACTGGACATCTCAGTGCTGAGCTGTGGTGCTGGCTGCCCCCAGTGCCCTGCACCCATTTCAGGGGCTATTACCAATATCTCCCTGGGCAGCTAAGGAGGTTTGCTGGGACTGGACAAGTACCCTCGGAGGGGAAAAGGGAGGCTCTGGGGCTCCTTTGAATCGTGTTTTGTGTCTGTTTTACAGGGGTCCGAGTGGAACGCCTCCAACCTCGAGGAGCTGCAGGGCTCAGGGTGAGTACTGCCCCTTCCAAGCACCAGCCTCAGGCTCTGAAACCTCCAGTCCTTTGCTTTTAACTTAACCTTGGGTCTCCTGAGAGCACAAGTGACGTTTGTAGCCTGGAGGGATGAGTTTGGGCCCGTTGCCAGCGATGGGGGTAACGTTCTGTCAGGATCTTGGTCAAGAAATCTTCCCCACTTCATTTCTGTCAGTAAAGCACAGAGTGAAAACAACAAAACTCCTGGCTGGTGAGTACACCGAGATCTCTGAACTCTGCCCAGCGTGTGGCAGCCGAGTGTGAAGTGCCCACACATCGTGTCGTGTCAGGTGTGAATTCCTGCGGGCTGCAGAAGAGCAAACATTACAGTGCTAGGCTTAGGAGGGGAAAAAAACCCCTTCTATCTTAACTGGAGCAGAACTTCCCCTGGATGAGCAAGCTCCAGCTCTCCTGCCCGGACAGGCAGCTGCAGGGCTGTCTTTCACCACGCTCTCATCACCGCACCGCTTCTTGGCTCGAGTGACTTTCACACTTTTTTGGACGAGTGAGATTTTTGCACAGAAACATGTGCCATTTGCCCGAGGCGCACACCAGCCTCCATGTGAGAAACTGCAGAACATTGCTCAACAGCGTGACTGAAAATGTCTCCTTTGCAGTCCTTGGGAACAGATGTCTGAACATCTTCGAACAAGTAAATCGACCAGTGCGTTAATTCTCCTGATCTAGGGGGAAGGCATCTTGACTTGCAGCATCTCAAAGTCAAAGCTGGACCAATTCTGAACCAAGTATCCCCTTGTCCTTGATTTGTCTGAACGCAAGGAGGTAACAAATGAATGTATGGGCTCTCGTTCTCCCTGGGTCCGTCGTAATCCCCGCTGTAATACTTGGCGGGAATCGAGAGATGCCACGTGACTCATTTTTGGTCGGAGAGAAGACAAGAGGATGGGTTTTGCAGTTGGAAATTGTGACTCCTGGGGTCTCTTCCCAGCTCTGGCCCGAACGAATTGCCCGCAGCCGCCGCGCTTTCCTGCCCTCCGCGTCCCAGCAGCTGCGCGCGGGCCCCGCGAGGAGGTTCTGGTTGGGTTACAAAGCCTCAGCAGAGAGGGCAAAAGAAACTTCTCCCTCCTGCGCCCGAGGTCTTTTTGATGCTTTGAATGGGCCGTGCTGGTGCTGAGAGATGGGTGAATGGACATCACGTGCGTGACCCGTGTCACCCGGTGTCCCAGGGCTGCGGGATTAGGGCTGCAGATAAAACGGTGCGGCTCGCGTTGCGTCAAGGGTTCATGGACTCCACAACGTGTGTCCGTTGCCTTTCACGACCACGGCAGTTCAGCTTTGTTTCCCTTCTCCTTCCCCGCAGCATCGACTACATTTTGAACGTGACCAGGGAAATCGATAACTTCTTCCCCGGCTTGTTCGCCTATCACAACATCCGCGTGTACGACGAGGAGACGACGGACCTCCTGGCCCACTGGAACGAGGCGTACCACTTCATAAACAAGGCCAAGTAAGTGGGCTGGGGGCCGCAGCTCGGTGCGAGGAGGGCACGTCGGAGCCCCCGGGGCTGACACCGTGCCCGGGGGGTTTCAACCGGCGTGGAGCTGGGGGGGCCCCCCCCCAAAGCCATGCGACTGCTGCAGGAGGCGGCAGGGCTTGGGTGTTACTGCTTCTGCCAGGAGCTTCCCGTGTCCCTGGAACTTCCCCGTACCTTCTCTCTTCCTGTACTGGCATTTAACCTGTTCCTAGCCTGTGATGGGGTTTATTATTATTGTTTGGCTTCCAAAAGGAAATGAGGATGTTTCCTCTTCTCGAGAAGTTCTGGTAATAGCCCAGTCCCTGTTGGACTGGCCCCAGCTATCTCTGCAGGCAAGAGGTGGTGATGGAGCCCATCAGACTCTGCTGGGCTTTTACACTTGGCACGTTCCTACTTATCCAGAGCCTCGGGCAGGCAGAGGCCTTGGTGGCAGGCTCTGAAATGGCAGCGGAGTTGAGGTTGCCTGTCTCTAACTCCCAACTTTTCCGGAGAGGGCTTCTTCACGTGGCCCACTCCATCCAAAACGTTTCTCACCTACTGAGCCATGGAGTTTGGGTGGTCAGGACAAAGCACCGTCCCTCCCCCGTGTCACCCAGGAACAGCAGGTACCGTAACCAGAAAGGTGAGGTGGATTTTTTTCCCCCTTTTGTCCTTCTGCAGAAAGAATCACTCCAAGTGCCTGGTGCACTGCAAGATGGGGGTCAGCAGGTCAGCCTCCACCGTCATAGCCTACGCCATGAAGGAGTTTGGCTGGTCGCTGGAGAAGGCCTACAATTACGTGAAGCAAAAACGCAGCATCGCGAGACCGAACGCAGGCTTCATGAGGCAGCTTTTGGAGTACGAAGGCATTTTGGACGCCAGGTAGGACGACGGGAGGACGGAAAGGTGACCTCTGGGAAGTGAGGGAGCTACTTGTAGGCAACCTCTTGTGGTGTTGTATCACAGAGTGTTAACTGGGCTCCCTGGCGTTTCGTTCAGTCAAGAGGTTTTTCGGCTGGGGTCTCGCACACCCGCGGGTCGTGCTCAGAGACCCTGGCAGAGCGTCCGTGGTGCTGGGATCTGCAGGGTCCCCTTCAGCAGGGCAGGTGCAGAAGCCTGGGCTAATTGGGGTTTCTTCTAAACCTTTTCCACGCTGGGCTTCCCTGGCTGGAAATGAGCTGTCTGCTAGGGAGATCTGCTCTGGTGTCGTTCAGTGAGGGCTTCTCTGCGTTCGGGAAGCCTGTTTGTGTTCCTCAGCAAAACATTGTCCATGTTTCATGAGGTAGAACTGAGCTCAGGCAGCGGTGGAGGCGAGTCATTTGCAGCTCTGGGTGACCGTGCCTATCACAGGGCTTTGTCACCATGACCACTGTGGTATCTAACAGGGGGTTCTGCTTGGCCTCTGCTCTACTGGGGGAAGAGGAAGAAAATTTTTCACTCTGGTTCAGCAGAAACTGTGCCGTGAGACATGCCATGAGATGCTGGTTCAGAGTGGTTTACTCTGATGGGGCTGGGGGGGTTTCTGTGGCCTTCTGCCCTGAGGGGCTCCTCCCAAGGGTTGTTCCCACCATGGATGTGGTGCAGGGCACTGCTCCCAGTCTGCTCAGACAAAGAGACTCTGGAGTGGGCAGGCAGGAGGGACAAAATCCTGATGCTAAAGGTAGGACTGCAGGGCTGGCCCCGGCCATCAACCTCTCGGTTCTGGGTTGTGGAGAGGGACTGATGTTCCTGGAACTGAGCATCTTGACAGGTCAATGGTAGTGACTCGTGTCTGTGTCCTCTCCCCCAGCAAGCAGCGCCACAATAAGCTGTGGAAGCAGCAGGCAGAGAGCAACCTACCCCAGAACACTGACGGCACCACGGGCTCAGGCAACTTCTTACTGGAGAGCTTAGACATCGACCTAGAAAACCGCCTGGCCGACCTGGACACGCCGTCGCACTCGGCGTACCTGGACAACCGCCCCGGCACCGACGCCTCGGTGGGGTTCAGTTACTGCTTCCGCCGCCTCTCGGACACGCTGCTGGAGAACAAGCTGCCCGGGGACAGCAGGGAGGGTTTTTTCCCCGTGGAGGAGCTGGAGCGGGAGGCGCTGGCGGAGCGCGGCACCTCGCTGGTGGGACAGCCGCCCGCGGTGCCCGCGGAGGGGAGGCTGCTGGAGACCCCCAAAGCTCTGGAGGCGGCCGAGCCGCTGGCGGGGCTCAGTGGCTTCACCGAGAAGGAGGTGAAGAAGAAAGTGGATTTCAGCCCCCGGAAGGGAAGGATAGGTCTGGACCCAGGGGAGGACGGTGTCAGGGAGGAAAATCTGATGGAGAAGTGGAAGCGGCGTTTGTCGGTGCACAAGGAGGAGGGCAGGCTTAATAGAGAGAACTTGAATAACAACAACAGCAAAAGGAGTTGCCCAGAGGATTTTGAGGTGCGTACGCAGCTGAAATGTTAGGTGATAAGCGTGGCTGACTCTACTGCAAGTGAAACTGTTCTTCTCATCTTCATAGCACAGTTTCATTTGACTTGGATAAAGCCTTTCATTCCATGATGAGCTGCTTCCTATTCGAAGTGCTTCTGAACATGGCTTTGCTTGCCCAGGCTATGGATTTAGATGCCAGAGAGAGCGCACGCGTGAGTGCCCTGTAAAGTGCTTTGGGCAGCTCGCTTGCATGACCGCCGCTCGACACGGTAGGTATCGTCTGCTCACTGCGTGCCTTCGGTCCTGCTGCAGGGCCCTAAAAGAAGTGGAAACGGCCCGCGTTTCAAATCTGCTTGTCTGTCGATACCTCTTGTGGTCTGTGCCTCTCGCTCGCTGCAGGGGGGAGTTGGGCTAGATGACCCTTAAAGGTCCCTTCCGACCCAAACCAGGCTGTGGTTCTCTGCTGGTTGCCGGTGTCCCGTTCCGTGCACGTTGATCTGTACCCTTTTTCTTTCTTGCAGCACGATGCCGTCTTCGGGATCCTCAGTAAGGTCAAGCCTTCCTATCAGTCTTGCGCCGACTGCATGTACTCCTCGGCCGGTTTGTCTCCCGACTCCTTCGGGGAGCAGTGCGAGAAGCTGAACCCCGGCGCCGCGCGTCGCACGGCCACCATCTGCACGCAGCCGGCCCTCCTCTCCCACCTCAACGCCGGCCTGGCCGACCACCTGCCCAGCAAGGTACACCCCGAGGAAGCCGTCAGGACTAAAAACGCCGAGGCTCCGCTTCCTCTGCCCCCGGGGACCGGCGCTGTGGAGCCCGGCGTCTGCAAATCGCTCGAGCAACACTGCGGCGTGTTGGAGAAAGGAAAAGATGCACCAAAAGCCCCGCTCAGAACTCTGCTGCCCAGGAGGAACTCGCACTGCGACAGGAGCCTCCTTGGCGCCGAGGTGGTGAAAGAAGAGTCTCTTGCCAGAAGAGACGGCAAACCGGCCAAGGACCTGAAGTACTTGTTCAGCAAAGACGCGGAGAAGCCGAGCGCAAACAGTTACTTGATGCAGCACCAGGAGTCGCTTATCCAGCTGCAGAAAGCCGGCTTGGTCCGGAAGCACACCAAAGAGCTGGAGCGGTTGAAGAGCCTGCCCTCGGACGCCTCGGCGCTGCTCAGGGAGAGCCCCCTCAGCAGAGTCGACTCCAGCATCGCGGAGGAGAACGAGGACCTGATGGCACAGCACGGCCTCGTGCCTCTTCTGGGGCCGGCGCCGTTGATAGCCGAGGATGCGGAAAACGACGCGGAGAAGTTCAAGGTGAAACGCCTCTTGGAGGGGATCTCTCAGAAAACCTCCACGCCCGTCATGTGTCGGTTGGAGCACACGAGCAGTTTCACCAAGGACTTCTTGAAGACCATCTGCTACACCCCCTCCTCCTCCCGGAGCTCCAACCTGACGCGGAGCTCCAGCAGCGACAGCATCCACAGCGTGCGGGGCAAGCCCGGCCTGGTGAAGCAGCGAACTCAGGAGATCGAGACCAGGCTGCGGCTGGCTGGCTTGACTGTGTCTTCTCCTCTGAAAAGGTCCAATTCTCTTGCCAAGCTGGGGTGTCTTAACTTGTCCTCTGAGGACTTATCAAGCGACATGGATGTGTCAACCGTAACAGACTCCAAAGAGGCTGTTTCAAGCGAGTCTTCCGTGCTCTGTGAGCCACAGTCCACGCTGAGGAGCGCGGACGTCACCTCCAAACTGGCGGCGAAGCCGGCGGTTGGAAACTTGAAGAACGTGCTTTGGATGGGCAAAAGTTGATGCCTTCTCTGGGGGGAGCGGAGGGGTGGTTTGGGTTTTGTTGTTTTGTTGGGGTTTTTTTTTTACGTCATCTATTCGTTGCACCGATGCAGATTTATCATCTGACCTGCAATAGATCGTCTGATGCCACCTCTTCGTCCCCTCCTCTTGAGTGGGGAGGGAAAGAAACCCACCCCACAGCGGGTCGTGGTGAATGGCACAAGGGAAAATAAAACGATGTCTTGCGTGGCTTGGAGAGGCCGTCGCGTGTGAATCGCCCGTTGTCCCCGCAGGATGCTCCTCCCAGTGCTGTTTGCCAAGTAGAGCGACGCGGCGTTGTGCGTGCGCGGCGGTAGATGGATAGGTAGTGGTACCTATTTATCTATCCGTGTAGAAAATGCTGAAATACTCGGTTTCAAAGACTCAAAATAATCAGTCATGGCGTTCGGTTTCTTAACAGAACGAACACAAGTCTCTCCTCGCAACGGGGCACTTGTGGAAAGCTCCTTAAGACGGTGACGTGAACACTACCTCTGTCCTTGCTGACTTCCAGTCTTGGGTTGTTGTTTGGGTTCGTTTTCTTTAAAACAACCAACCAAACAAAAACAAAAAAAAGTTTATTTCCCCATAATACTGACTGTTGTTCGAAGATATTCCCTCAACTGTAAGGGCCTGGAGGAGTGTGGAGACAGAGGCTTTGCTGCACACAGCAAGCTGGCTGTGAAGTGAAGGAGTCTCGAGCTGTGTTCGTGTTGACTTGCGTGTCCCGCGGGCGTTAGTCCGTCCTCGCCGGTGAATTGTCACCCGAGCGACAGCCGGACGCTGTCACAGGCTCCCGTGGAGAGGTGTCGTGTTCTGTGGGTGTTTTTGCTGTTGTTGTGGTTTGTAATGTCCCAGTTCTAATGAGCCTGGCCAGTAAGTGACCGTGGACCCCAGTGAAGCTTTGTGTGGTGCTGTGTTGGTGTCGTGGATCTGGTGTCGGGGACCTTTCTTCGTCGGAGGTGGCTGCAGGGGGTCGACTCTGCTGGTGTCCCCCGCTTTCGGAGCGGGCGATGGGCGAACGTGCGGCTGGTCTGGCGGCTCTGGGGGGATGGTTCCTGTGTCCTCGGTGTGCCAGCAGCCTGGGAAGCTGTTGACGAAGCCCAGGGGGTTATTCACGTGTAGGTGTCCCAGCTCTTGCAGGGCTGGGCCTCCTGCCCAGGGTGACAGGAGCATAAATCCTGCTCTTGGGGGGGGTGTGGGGTGGGGGGGTGTGTGTGAATCCTTTGGGGTGAGCGCTTGGACTCAAATACAGGCTCGCTCCAAAGATGCGGGTGTTGCAGATGGTGAAGGTGTGGGTGAGATCTCCTTTTGGAGGTAAGCTGGCATGACCCAGGGGCTGCCCCTGCTGCCCCACATCCCTGGGACCAGGGTTACCGTGCTGCTCCTCTCGCTGCCCTGCTGCAGGAGGTGCTTGAAACGCGGCATTTCCCTGATGCTTGTCCGAAGCGCGCGTTCTCACGGCGTGCTGTGGGCAGCCGGATGGGTCAGGAGCTCTGTACAAGGTGCCCTGGCCGAGTCAGGAGGGAGGAGCTTGAGAAGCGCGCAGGGGATGTACTCCAAACCTGGGGTCCCTCCAAGTCCCACGTGAAACCCAAGTTGGCAGCTCCTGCCTTCAGGGTGAGGCTTTTAAAGCAGGCTCGTGGGGGTCAGAACAGACCTGGGGTGTCGGCGGTGGCGAGCGGATGGGTTTGCTCGTTGAACGCCCCGTCTGGGACCACGAGCTGCCCCGTTTTCAAATCTCCATTGAAATCTGTTCTTAAAGCTCCCACCCTTGAGGTGGGGCAGAGAGCAGGGCTGCGGCCGCTGCTCTGAGGCTGCGTTAACCAAAAACCCAGTTTCGAGCAAGGGAGCTTTGTGGTTTATTGTCCTGAATGCCCAGAGTTTACCTTTTTCTTCCCTGAGCATAATACTGCTTTATTTTTGTTTTTTTTCTATGAAGAGTGAGGAGTTGTAGGGACTGGCAATCAGTAAATAAATGTCCCTCCTTGGAGTATCAAATTGGCTGTGCACTCCTAGCTGAAGGTGCCCTCCCCAGTTGCCCTGTGGAAGCTGGTTTGAGGCAAAAGCTGCCGCCCGAGGGAACCCTGGGAAATGTGCCCAAAGCCTTTGCTTTTTTAGGGCTGAGGAAAGGCCGGGTCCTGTTTGGGGTAGGACTGGATACCCCGTGCCCCGTGTCAGCGTGCCGGGGGAGGGCGAGCGCGTCCGCAGCCACCGCACTGTCTCCTCCCTGCTGCCTCCTCGTTCCCCTCGCTGCTCGCGCCCTGGTTGTGGAGAGGGGCAGGCTCTGGGGCCGCGCTGGGCTCCGGGGCTGGGTGGTGGCTGCAGGGCTCGCAGCAGCTGCCCCGCAGGGCCCGTGTGGCCCCTGCCCGGGGACCCTCAGCCCTCGCAGCTTGGCCCCGGCGCAGCTCCATCGTCGGCCTCGCCTCGCGCGGATGCTTCCCTCCGCTCCGTGTTAGGCTGGCAGACGTAACAGTTACGCGCTGCAGACGCTTCCCCTCGCTGCCCGGCCCAGCGCGGATGGGATTGGGATCCATTCGGATGAATTCCCTTAGCTGCTGCAAGCGAACGGACGTTTATTTCCTTCCCGTTTTCTCCAGTGCCTGCCGAGCTCTGCCGCCTGCAAACCCCGGCTTCCCCGGCGCGTAGCTCGGCACCGACCGCCTTTCCCCGCTCCCCCCGAACCGGCCCGACCCCACCGACCCCACCGCTTCGCCGGCCGGGCTCGGGGCCGCGTCGTCGCGACGCTGTCGGGACAGAGAGGCGGTCGAGCGGGAGCCGGGCCGGGAGCCGACGCGCGCCAGAAGCCCCAGGGTGCCATTTCCAAGGGTTTTGTAGCCAAACCTCCGACGCTCGCGGACGCTTGGTTAGCTTTGTTGCATGAGAAGGTAGATGTTTGTCTCCCCCCCCGCCCCCGCGTATCGTCATGGTTCTTTTACAATTGAGTGCCTTAATAATAGTTTACAAATACCGTGTATTTATGCTGAGCTGTTAAACTCTGCCGGTTTTGCCGTTCCTTTATCGGGGTTTGTTTGGGGGTGGCTCGTTTGGTGCTTTTGGTGTTTCCGGTGGCAGTGAGACCGTCGCTACTTCTGTGTTGTCGTTCCCTCCCTCCCGTCCCCTCCAGCCCAGCGCCGTTAACCGCATCCCTTCTGCTCCACTTGGGGGAAAACCAAAGGCGTTGAAGACGCTGAGCCGTGGGGCTGCGGCTCCCGCTGCCCTCCCGTTTGTCTATGCACTGCTGGGGAGGGGTCCGGGGAGGCGTCCCCCCCGCGGCCGGCCACGCTGTGCTCCCCGGACTGCCGGCCGGGAATCCAAACCCGGCCCCGTTCCGCCAGAAACCCCGAAATGCACAAAACTGGCACCTTCTTTCCGGTCCGGGCTTTGTCGGTGGGTGAGCTGAGCGAAGCAGCCGTGTCCTCCTGGTCGTCCTTCCCGGGGAGGTGGTGCCCGGCGCGGTGCCGGCATCGCCCGCTCTGCCGGGGCTGGGAGGTGGAGACGGTCCCGGTGAGAGGAGCGCAGGGGTGAGGGGGTAACGTGTAGCTGTTCCAGTGCATTGCTGTACTCTCTGGTAACAACCTTCCCTTTACTTCATGGTATTTCTTAATTCTGGTTTTCTATTTAAACCCGGAGTATCTTTTGTACTGTGCGGTGGGGGGGGATGATGATGATGATGATGATGATGATGATGATGCATAATGCACTTTTTTTTTTTTTTTTTTACTTCCGTTTGTAAAAATGTTCTGTGTATTTTATGTGCTTCTTGTGAGGGGAAAAAAAAAGAAATCAATAAACTTTGTTTTGTTTTCGTTTTTCCATTTACCAAATGAGCTTTGCAGCGTTTTGCGGGGGTGGGAAGGATCAGGCTGGCCGTGGGGAACGGGCCCCCCCAGGGTGGGGGTGGAAAAGGAGATGAGGGACGGGCCCCGTATCGTGGGAGCAGCAGCTGCCGCCCAGCTCCCGCTGTCCTCTGCCTCCTCTTATCTCTTCCCGGCCATCCTGGCTGCGCTCCCCGGGATTTTGGGGTCCTGGGTTTGTATTTTTTCCTGCTGCCCCTGAAGGCCAGATCTGGAGATGTCTCTGTCCCTCTGGTTGTGTCCTTGCGAGCGCTGGATGCGTTTCGGCTGCTCTGCCGGCACGGCGACCGCTGCAGCAACGTGCCCGAGCCACGCACGGGCTCACGGGCAGGTTTTTTACCAGGAAAAGGGAACAAACCAGAACTTTACTGTATTCCTGGAGGCTGGAGTAGAACTGACATCTGTAATTTCCCACCCAGCCTCTTTTCAGAGCCCCCAGGCCAGGTTTGAGGAGAAGCTGGTGGTGCCTGGTCGCGTGTCCCCAGCACCGAGCGGCTGTTGGCAGCCAAGGGGTTGTGTGCGTGGAAGCGACGCCCGGGCCGGGCTGAGCCCCCCACCACCCCCCCCCGCATGGAAAAATACTTATTTGGAGAAGGGTTGGGTGCTCCCACAGCAACGTGGGCTTTGTCCTTCCCCCAGACCCGTGCTGCGGTCTCCTCCAAGGAGCAAATCCCCGGTGGGAAAGCCCAGGGGCTCTATCCTGCGCTGCAACTCTTCTGCCCTGAGCGGATCCCGCTGCCACCCCACGATCCACCCCGGCTGGGACCAGCCCTTTCCCAGGCACTCGCCAAATTTTGCCTTTAAAGGCAAACAGCAAACGTCTCGTCTGCCTGCGAGGAGGCTCAGGGCTGCCTGGGATTGTTCTCCCTCTCAGAGCTGCTTCGGGGAGGAACATGTCGCTGTTTACCTTGGCAGGGCAGCAAAGTGCAGGCTGGGGATGCTCTCTGCCTTTGGCACCCTGGCTAATTGCCTCAGAGAGTCGTTAACCCCCACCAGAAATGCTGGCTTTTTAGGGGTCTGGGGGGGGATTGGTTCAGCTCAGAGTTGGCAGCTCCCTGTCCCCTGTCAGTCGGGTGCAGCAGGGTGGGATGTGCTGCCTACCCACCCTGCCCCGAGGAGCTGCAGTCCCCTGGCCAGGTCCAGCCGGAGGGACCGGGCAGGAGCCGGTGCTTGTGCTGAACTTGGTGATGCTGACTTGTCAACTCCTCACGCACACGGAGCTCAGGCCATGAACTCATTAAGGTGAATGAAATGACTTTGGTCGTTGTGCAGCCTTAGCAGAGACTGGGGGTGGTTCTGGGGTGATGAGGGTGCAGCAAAAACCGTGTGAGAGCGAGGGGCTGGGGATAGAAGCCCAGGCTGGGTTGGGTGGGAAGGGACCTTTCAAGCTCATCTCACCCAACCCCCCTGCAGGGAGCAGGGTACTCAGAGCCCTGGCCAACCTCCCCTGCAATGGTGCCAGGGATGGGGCAGCCACCACCTCTCTGGGCAGCCTGGCACAGGCTCTCACCATCCTCAGCACCAACAATTTCTCCTTCTCTCCAGTCTGAATCTCCCTCTTTCAGTTTAAACCATCACCCCTTGTCCTGTCCCAACAGATCCTGCTCAAAAGTCTGTCCCCATCTTTCTGACAGGCCCCTTGAAGGTCTCCTGGAGCCTTCTCCTCTGCAGGCTGAACCCCCCCAGCTCTCCCAGCAGAGGGGTTCCAGCCCTCCCAGCATTTTTGCAGCCAAGCATCACCCCAAAGCCATGTGGCACGTGCTGGCTGATGCCCCTTTGTGTCACCAACACGTTTCTGGGCTGTACTGGGAGCTCTGCAGGTACTTGCTCATGGGCAGCAGGTCACCAGCTGCAAAAATAATCTGCCAGTGGTGGAGACCGGAGCCCCGGGCTCCCGGGGCTGGGTTTCTGAGGGTTTGGATCGTCTCCTCCCACCCGAGAGCACCTCTGCTGGAAATGCAGCTCTCCCCCGAGGTGCAGGAGCAGGGTGCTGAGCTGGTCTGACAGTCTGTCCCTCAGCCGAGGCCGTTGGGGGGTCAGCTGTTTGCTGTCAGCTCCCTTCAGTCACCCTGCCCTGGGCTCATCTGCTGGATGATGCTCCCTGCTCATCCCAGCTTCCCAGAGACGGAGACGTCCCCAGCATCTCACGGGCTGTGTGGGAAGAGGTTGGAGAGGCACCACCAGCCAGGACCGTGAAGTGCCCCGTGGCTGCCGGTGAGTGCGGGTGGCTTTTTATGTTCTTGTTGTGATTGAAAGGTTGTTCTTTACCGCACGGTTCTTGTTGTGGCCGAATGTTACATCCTGTTGTGATGTTGCTATGGCAAAGCCAGGCAACATCTGGAGCAACACGACTTCTCTCTGGCGACAGTTGGAGGGTTTATTTATAGTCCCGTTGCCGAAAGGAGGTGCCTGAGCACGGAGCCTCCGTGGTGAGGGCAGCCTGGCACTGGGTGCCCCCTTGGCTGGTACCTGGGGTGGTGGGAGGTCGTGAGGTCTGGCTGGGCCTCTTGCTTCCCCTGCCCAGTGGAAGAGCCTTCAAGTGGCACTGAGCGGTGATCAGAGAGGAGCAGAGCTCCTCGAGGTTTCAGACTGAATATAGAGAAGAAATTGTTGGTGCTGAGGATGGTGAGAGCCTGTGCCAGGCTGCCCAGAGAGGTGGTGGCTGCCCCATCCCTGGCA
>WTSP01003884.1:0-14328 GCA_025331215.1 Actenoides lindsayi | reverse complement strand
AGTTAATTAGAAGAACTGAGCTGAAAAGTAAAATTACTGAACAGAATTAGTTCTGTTTTCACTCAAACCAGGACAACTCCATTTAAGAAAAATGGAAGCAAAACAAATTGTTGTTCAGCTAGACAACAACTCAGTTTGTCAACCTTTGCTTTCTAACAGTAGTTGCCATAACTACTAAAATATTTTTCATATGTTTCCTGCTTCAGCTTTAAACATAGCAGTCAGAAATACTTGTTACATGTGAAAAATTATGAGCTGCTACAAATGCTGTAAGAAACTGCATGATGCTGGACCTGTTAGAGCAGGTACAAAGGAGGGCCACAAAAATGATCAGAGGTCTGGAACCCCTCTCCTGTGAAGAAAGGCTGAGAGTGTTAAGATTGTTCAGACTGGAGAAGAAAAGGCTCCAGGGAGGCCTCACTGTAGCCTTTCGAAACATAAAGGGGTCCTATAAGAAAGATGGGGACAGTCTTTTTTAACAAGGCCTATTGTGACAGAAAAAGGGGTAGTGGTTTTAAACTAAAAGAAGATAGATTTAGACAAGATATAAGGAAGACATTTTTTACAAGGAGGTGGTGAAACACTGAAACAGGTAGCCCAGAGCAGTGGTAGATTCCCAATCCCTGAAATCATTCAAGCTCAGGCTGGACATGCCTCTGAGCAATGTGATCTAGTTGAAGATGTGTCTGTTTATTGCAGGGGTGTTGGACCTTTAAATGTTTCTTGCAAGTCAAAGCATTCTATAGTTCTATGATTCTATGCTATATTTTATCCTACCACATGTGGTGGAGGAGAGATGAACATAGGTGAGTGAATATTATCAATTACTTAGGGCTCATATGTACCTAGAGCTTTAGGTAAATGTCCTGCCTATTCTAGTCAACCCATTTTAAAAGTCAGGTCATCAAATCTACCATTTATCCTGAGGGCATTAATGTCTAAAGACAATAGTTTCCCCAACACTATTGGTCTGATGGTCTCTTTGTGTGTGAGTCTGTATCTGGTTCATTTTGGAAGGCTTTAAGCAGTGACCACATCAGCCCCTTCTACAGCCTTTCTCATAAGTACTCTAGCCCTCTCATTGTGCAATAATCTTTGAAATAACTGAAGGCAAAATCTCCACAATAAGTTCTAAACCAAAATGAAGTCTGCAGACATCACTATTACTGTTCTGTCTCCAGCTGGAACTGGAAGAGACAATTAACTCATATTTCAAGCTCCAAAATAGATAGCAGGGATGTGATTCTCAGTTAGAGATGGAAATCCATCTGCAATACAGAGTAAGATGACTGGGAGAGCTGGAGGTATATTTTTCTCAAATATATTTGCTGTTAGGCTAATTTTGATCACTTGGTATACAGAATGTTAGATTTTGTAGACCAGTTGTTAAATATTTAGCTATCCTGATTACATAAGGAAGCATTCTGCTGAGAACTCCAAATATTATTAGGCACCTAGATATGTATAAATTAATTACTGTTGAATGATGATGAACTTTTAATGTTTTTTAGTAGAAATTGTCTTGCTTAACTTACCTCTTCAAGATTCCTCTGGCTTTGCTCAATATTCTGTTGAAAGTGTAAGGCAAGATCCTGTAGGGGAAGAAAAGCTCTCCACATGATTATGTTACTAATGACTGCATATACAAGAGAAGACAATTGTGTTTGTGCAAAAAATCTTAACAGCAGAATTTTCTAACTTGTGTATTTTACTTTGTAACTGTAAGAAACCATAAATGCTTTCCCCCATCCTCATTCCCTTTCCCTCCTTTCTTACCTTTTTATTTTTACATACATAAATATAATTAATGTTGTTGTTATCTCTTATTTATAAACATAGATTAATAGGTAATTAAATTATGTTGAAAACAAATCTTTCTCTTGGCCAGTTTTCATTTTAGTGAAAAAAAAAAAAATTGTTATAAATTACACTAGTTGTCACAGACAACTAAGAGTGATTGATGGAAGTTAAATAGATTAGATTTTTATAGAGATGAAGACCCCCAGTCCTTTACTGACAGACTCACTATTATAAGGTAAAGCACTATTTATTAGATGTTCAAAATCTTTTCTGAAAAATTCTCTTCTTCTATCATATACTCTTTGTGAGGGTTTTACACTCAGTAGGTAGTTTTGGCCAAAAGGGGGAAAACACCTTATATAGAAAGCCAAGAATTTACTATTGGTCTACTTTAAATCTGAGATCTAGCTAGATTACAATAAATTGTTACTAATAACCAGATACAAAGGTACAGCTGCTAAGAGTCCATGTTATGTTATGAATACAAATTTTCTTTATAATAGAGATAAAATTATTTAAAAAACCTTCCTGGTATCTACCACATTTTCCATGGTGTTGTGGTCATCCTTCCTCTGCACCTTTAGACTGCTAAGGGAGTCCATGGCATCTGTGTAATGACAAAGCAGGAAGAAGACAGGCAGGAGGCCTGTGTTATCAAACACTCAACAGTCACCTTCAAGTGAAGAGCTGGAGTATGTTCTGTTGATGACTAGATTTCCTCCTACTGTTTTCTGGGAAGAGATTGATTATTTCCTTCTACTTACTCCAAGACCCACCTGGGGTATTTTTATACATTTTCTAACACACTTCATTGAACTGCTACTCCTTGCTACATCTGAACTCATTGTGTATGGCCCATTTTGCATGCTAGACAATTGTTTCTGGTTCTACTTACCCTTAATAAGGTTTCTTCTAGTTATCAAGTCTGCATTTCTTTAGCCATGAATAATTGACCAATGATGACCTGTTTATAGCCTTGAGGGTAGCAATCTGTTACTATTGCCTACTTAAAAGTTATGGTTATACTACCTAATTACAAAAAAAAAAAAAAAAAAAAAAAAAAAGGCAAAAATATCACAAATTAAGGAATAACCCCGTTTGATATGTTAGTTTTGTTTCTGTTAAAGCTAAATAAACTGAATTAAAGCTCCAGAAAATCTAAGACAAGTTCAAACAAAGGGCAAAAAGTCTCCTCTTCAGAGCTTTGCCAAGTTAACATACTAACTGTAACTTGTTACAAGCACTGGCACTTTTTTGTGTATTAGTCTTCTGAATATACTCTGAAAGTTTATTTTATGGGTTTGTTGTTGTTTGCATTTCTAGTATGGAAAATGTCTCTTGGAATGTTAGTGAAAGGAGGAATACTGGAGAGTCTTTACACAAACATAACACCACTTGACCATAGAGTGATTCAATAGTTGTAAAAGTCTATAAACAGATCAATACTTAAAAAAAAAATAAATCCTCCAGATAATTTGTACTATGGGGTAGAAATAGCAGGGGGGGGGAATAAAACAACCAACCAACCAACCAACTAACCGACCAAAGAACCAAACCACTTTTAGCCATACGAAGATGGAAAAAAGATAACAAAAAGGTTTTGATATGCAAACATCAGGACTGTCTACTCCATCTCTTCTTCATACTTTCCCACTTGGCGTGTTCTTCTGAATCACAAATACACACAGCTTATAAATTACTGTTGATTTAGTCAGTTATAAACTTCCCAAGCTCTGCATGGTTTATGTAGATATTGTACATTCAGTATTTTAGCAGTATGACTTCTGTAAGGGCTTTGCTATCTGTTGGCCAGTAGAAAGTCAAAGGTCTTTGCCTGAAAGCATTTACCCTGAAGGGATTTTGTTTGAGGTATGTGATTTTCTTTACAAAAGGAAGAAAATCCCAGCCAAACAACTGGAGAGATCACAGGGAACTTAGAGAATTGTAACATTCAGTCCTCATTTCATGGCAGACAAGATAATGCAGCTTTATAAAATTAAATTCTCACTGCCTCTTCCCTCACTGCAGACTACAGCTATCGAATTCTGTGATAAAAGGGTTAAAGGACTTTAATTTTTTCTTAAAGTGTCAGCATGTTCTATATTTTTTCCTTCCACAGAAGAGAACAGTAGTTCTGTAGACAGAGTCAAATTTTATTTGAACATTCAGCAAAGTGAATGATTACTTTGGATAACATTTTATAGTGATGTCAGCTAATAGACTTGATTAGAACTGAGTCAGCAAATAGTTTTGCTTTTTCCTTTACAGAACTTAAGTACATAGAAATAGCTATAAAATGCTGAGAATGGGCAGCAAAAATATGTCTATTTTTGTCAATGTGTAAAAACCTAAGTCATGAAGGAGTCCATCTTGCCTTGCAGGATACAATGTTTTAATAGCTTATGATGAGGTTAAAAGTTTGTTTCAGAAATAACTTGTCTCATAAATAGCAAAAATTTTCAAAATTTGTGTGGCTAATCTCAAACTAACCCTGATTTCTCCCACCACAATGAAAAGTGTTAAATATTTGTGCATCTGTATGCATTTGAGGTGATTGCACTTGTGTTTGTGAGATGTAAAGTCTGATTTTTTTTTTTTACTAATGAGATCCTTTAAACTTAAGATTTAACACCAACTTCTATAGCATCTCATCTTTTCTCTAAAGAAACATTAGAAACTGTTATAACTGAAACAAAAATTTGCATACTCAAGAAGCTTAAGCTCTTCAGGAAAGAGGAATTTTGTTTTGTTTATAGTGGAATAGATCATTGTTTTCTAAGATCCAGATCTTGACCAGACCCCTCTGTGGCTATCCACAAAAGGTTGCAAAGATGTCATGTCATGTCATGTCATGTCATGTCATGTCATGTCATGTCATGTCATGTCATGTCATGTCATTGTCATGCCAGTCTGTTTAAAGGACTAGACTTCAACAAGGACCAAAATCTGAAATGCAGCAGTGGAAGTACACACACAGGGATAATATTGTTGTTTAGGATGACAAAAAAACACAGAAAGCTAAATAATTTCATCAATAAAACCATGAAGAAAATTTAAGGAGGATTAAAATAAATAAAGCTCCGTTTTCAGTTGTGTTAATACATAACACACAGATATTTTGGCACCATTTCCTCATCTACTTTGTCACTCAGCCTTTCATGTGAATGTTCAAAACATTTTTAGAAATGTGAAAGTATGGGAACAGTCATTCCCAGAAACTGAGTAAAATGCTCATCATTAAAATGAAAGACTGAAATAAATAAGTTAATTTAGTTAATCTTTGATAAAAAGTACTTAGAGAGTAGTTATCAGAAGTTCATTCCCCAATGGTCATGAAGTACCACCAATGGTCCTGGAGTACTGGAGGATCCAGTCCAATTGGTTAATGACATGGAACAAAGCACTATACTTTCATTTTAAAACAATTCAAGTGAGACAGCTTTAAGCTTTTTGGAGAACAAAGACTGGATTCAGAGAAGTCCAGAGCAGTCAGAGTAATGGTGTAAAATGAGCAGGACAGGATGTGATGGAAGTGCTGCAGTTAGCACAGCAGACAGACAGACCCAAACAACTCAGGGAACCGTATGCCAGCATTTTTTAAGGAGAAAAAACCCACAAAAAACTGATGGTCATAATGAACAGCAGACACACATATCAATGATAACAAACTCTCTTCAGAAAAAAAAAAACTATTTCAGAAGTTAGCTGAGAAAATTATTAGGACCTTAATGTCCCTAGTGAGTCCCCCAGCATCTCCTCCCACCTTGCCCACAGCGAGGGACCCTGTGTCAACCATTCACAAAATGGTTATTAAATTGTATTGCATTTTAAATTAATTTTTAAATTAGTTTTGCTTGGACTTTCTTTCTGAGATTTCCAGTGTTTCTGCAATAGTGCCTTTTATTCCAGTCTATTTATTTCCAAAGACATACCCACTGCAGTTCATAATGTATTTTTTTATGTTCTACTGTTTTTATATAACCCCCTTTTATTTGTAGTGACTTCCTTTTCCCCCACATAATTAACTCTGCAGTGAAGGAAGAATTGAAAAAAAAATAAAAATCTGTCTTCTGATCACAGGTATTTTTCTCTTTACTATACAGAAACTATGGAATAAATAAATAAATTAATTATTCTATCTGATTCAAAACATAAACAGGTATAAAGTAGAAATATAATTCTAATATCAAAAAAGTATTCTGTCTAAGCAATCCTAAGCTGTAAGTATTGCCAAATCTGCTAGAAAGGCCAGGTGTTACATGGAGCTCATTGTGCTCTTAAGATAAATTCCTATAAACAAGCAACTCAATTAACACAAACTCTTATTTGTTGTTCTTCTAATTCCTGCTCTGTATCTACTGGTGGTTTTAACTGTCAGATCAAACACTATTTCCCTGCTGTCACACAAAGAAAGAATGATGTTTTCAAGCATAAAAATGGGTGTCATCAAATGTTACTGCTGTATCCTAAGGAATTTCTTACTTGGATTTTTCACAGCTCTCAGAAGTGTCTTCTGCCAGATTAGCTATTTTGGCAGAATCCACCTAATGATGGCATGGTCTATGCCAACAGAAAACAAGAAAAAGCCTTTAAAGTTAAATCAAGAATAACATTCTCTCTTTTATTGGCATTTTTGTCTACAGGTATGCTAGTAAGAATGCTTAGGAACACTCCTGGGCAGAGGCTAGTTAGCACAGAACAGTTCACATCTAAGGTAATAAGCTTACTCTGTCTCCACGCTATGACATCTGTATGCAAAGCCCTATTGAAAATGGTCCTTGTACATTTTAAATTTCAGATTGTTCCTGGGAGTTGTTCAGAAGAGTGCTAGTTGGAGTAGGACAAATAGATCTTAGGCAAGCGTTAAAACATGCCTAATTGTATTTCAGTTCTGGGCAGGATTTACTGTACCAGTAAAATTACAACTTCTGTGCCTCTACAAAGAATTTATCCAACAAAGCAGAGTTATTTGAGTGTATGAATACAAATATAAGATTATTTTCTTCATGGTCCTAACTGATGTAGGTATGTTGGCAAAAAAATTTGACATACAGTTTGTTACATCTAATAGCGAAAGCAGCACATAAACTACTCTGCAAAAACCAAAGCTAAAACACTTGTACTAGAGGGATCATAAGTGTTAATGTGCCTTCTCTATGGATTTTTTTTTTTTTTAGCAATGTTTACTTCTCTCATGTACTATCAGAAGTTTTCAGACTAGCAGCATGGGAGGAAGCAGTGTGTGGCAGTACCAGTGATTACAAGAAAAGTGAATCAAGGCCAGGAACTAGCAGACAGTGTGAAAAATTCCCTGCCAAGCAGAAAATCTTGCAGAGCAAACTCACAGCTGGCTCCCTACTTATCTAACACCAGAGGATATCAATGACCAGGACTAATGCAAACTTCATGTATAAGCATGCGAAACACAGTTAATATGGCAGTCAGTGCACTGATAAAACAAAAAGGATCTAGGGGCAGGTACTGGTCACATGTATGCATGTGCATAATGACATGCACCAAATGACATGATCTCCAGTCTTAGCTGGTGTAGCCAAATCAAGTCCTTTAAGAGTCACTAGTAATAAAGCTATTCTTAAACTGGGTCCTCACACTGTAGGAAAAATCTGGTGATTCTCTCTGAGGCTGAAAGCAATGGTGGGAATCTCACGTTTGAGACGTGTCCTTTGATAGAGATGCAGTTCATTCACCTGGCATGGCAATAGAGAAGAAAGTGATCAGCATTCATTGCACCTGGGATTACAAATTGGAGGTGAACAAGAAATTGCATAAATAGGAGCCTAAATGCTATGCAGGTAAAAGGAAGAGTATGGCTAACACAAAGAACTCTCTGGAATAAGGATATTTATGATGTCTTGTAGCAGATGTTGCCTAAGCTAGTTTATGTGATTAAAAGCTCATCTCTGTAAACACAAAGGAGCACAGAGTACAAATGACAGCTGAAGAAATCCTGCTAAACTACCTGGAGCCACCTGAGCACCCTGGTCCAGGTCCTCCCAGGGCTGTCACAGGTTCAACTGTGAAAGACATTCATGTACATCAATGAGAGCTGAGGGCTGCTCTCCAGATCACTTTACAGACTGAGCAAGGTTACTATCTAAGTTCAGTTCTTTATGAGATGTTGGGGAAGACAGTGTTGGGATTTTACCAAGACTTATTATGGGGTGGAGAGGGAAAAGGACCAAAGACAGGCAAAGAAAGGGAGTAAGGTGGTTTGGGGATTAGCCAGCATGGGAAAACAGAGGTAAAAGGAGGTAGAAGGGTACAGTCACATGTAAACAGCTTGCTGATCCATACGCTTCTCTGACTATATGTGTTCCATTTGGAAAAGTTTCTTGGCTGCATCAATCAGGTATTTGGGTGGGAAACAATGCCAAGAAGAACTTAGAAATGTTAGGGGTTGGTGATTTCATTCTGAGTGGCACAGAAGCACCTGCTTCCTGCCATGATCTGTCATTGAAGGGAAGTCTGCCATTTTCCAAATATCCACATCCATGATCTTGCAGACAGAAACTTCTAAGAATCATTCAGTCACATCATGATGCTCCAGTTATTACCCCTTTCTGCTCATCCATCTGGGAACCAGAGATATACACAGAGAAAAACCTGAGTAGATCAAAATTCTCTGGAGACAATGGTGAGAGCAACAGGTTTCTGAGCGGTTTTTTTCTGTAATCACTCCAGTCAAGGAGACCTGTGTAAGAGTAGACACATCTCGCAGACTGTGTATCCACTCTCACTAAAAAAGTTTTGGCTTCTTTGGTAATTGTGCTTCATTTGATGATTAATGTGTAACACTGAGAAGAGATGGAATACACCTAATAAAGAGTGGGGAGAACGTATTTGTGTACAAACATGCTAACCCGGTACAAAAGCTTGTAACTCTTCACTGGGAATGAGGAGGGCTAAGGCCCTGGAGTAGTTGATTAAAACATGACAAAAATGGTAAGAGGGAGACTTTCACAATTACTGTTAGAAAGGAAGGGAGTTTGAAAGCTTTTCTCAAGCTGCCCATGTTAAGAAATATATTTTGGGAAGGAGAGAGACAGCCAACAGTGGATAGCAACAGATTTGGGACTGCTTAGGGAAGCTGGGTGGATTCACATTTGTTAGGCAGAGTGAGATCCATCTGCCTGTGTCAAAACAGTTCATGATGAAACTACAAGGCTCTTATCATCTGTGAAAAATCATGGTTATTGAGAAAGGTCTCAAATAACTAGGAAAATAGCTCATGTTGCATGTAGCTCTAAGAAATGCAAGAAAGCAGACCAATAAAACTAAAGACAGGTCATCTTCACCTCAGTCCTTGAAAAGATCATGAAGCATGCCCTCTTGAAATTCAGAATGGCTTCCAAATGCATGACAGACAAGAAAGTAGTCAAATTTACCAAGGCAATCTTCCTTGACCTATTTAAGTGCTTTCTATAGTTAAATCACTGGCTACAGGAAGTAAACAACAATAGGTGTTTCTCAACTCCTGAAAGGTTTTTGAGACCATTTCCCATGACAGTCTCATGTGGAAACTGAAGAACTATGCAGTAGACAAACAGATTGCCATAGGAGCTGAAATCTGACTTAACTGCCAGGGTCACATGATAGCAATCAGTATCTCAGCCAGCATTCAGTTTGTGGCCAGGAACAAGCATCATTTGCCAGGTTTCATGCTGAAGCCAATAGTGTTCATTTGCTTTGTGAACAAACTGAATGCTGAGACAGAAGGCACCCTCAACAATATCTTGAGAAATACTATGTAGGAGGGTAGTGACTGACACACTGAACGATAAAGCTCCAGCTCTGAAGGACCACAAGATACTTACCTATTTGACCAAGTGAAGTCTCATAAAGGCCAACAAGAAGTACTGCAAAGTTGTACACCTGAAGCAGTATATCCCCACACACCAGTGCAGACTTGGAAGTAACTAGCTGAGCAGCAGCTTTGCTTGACAAAGTCTTGTCTTTATGATAATTCAACTAAACAGATTTGGATACAAAAGTGTGCTCTCATTGAAAATAATGTACTGGGCAAACTGTGCAATCAGCACATACAGTACAAGTATGACTAACATGTCCAAGGAAGTTGCGATTCCAGTCAGCTCCCTGCTAGAGAGACCACAACTGAAGTGCTTTGTCCAGGTTTTTCCTCCTATAATAAATTATTTCAAGAAGGACAGTAAGAAGACGGAGAGGCTCCAATGCTGGTCTACCAAGGATCTAGGGATTTGGGGGTAAATGACCTATAAGAAAAAGTGAAGAAAGCTGGTTTTATTTGATCTAGTGAAGAGGAAGATACAAAGTGTTCTAATAGCAAACTGCTGCTTGAAGAGAAGTTAAGCGTATGATAGAATCAAATTCTGTTTTTTGGTAGCAAGTGGTTGAAAAAAAGGGTCAGTGGCCTCAAAACACTTCGGAAGTTGATTCTGGGTATTAGGACAAATTCCTTCCTCAGGCAGGTGGGATTTATTAAATCAGATTACCCAGGGAAGTATTGGAATCTCTATCCTTGGAGGTTTTTAGGCCTTAGCTAGACAAAGCCTTGTCTAACCTAAATTAGCATTGGCACTACCCTGCTTCAAGGTGTCAGGTTGCAGGAGATAACCTCCCAAAATAGGCCATCTCCAACAGATGATTCAGAAAAAACAGTAAATCTGAACTCTTCAGGAGGAAGGTAAATCTAGTCTCTGTCCTGTAAATTCTGCAGCTCTCCCAGTCTTTCATATGTCAGTTAATTTTTAGAGAAAAGTGAATGGGACATCATATCTTGAAAATATGTTCTCATCTATATAAGGATGATTCCAATGATTCATCTAAAATCATTTGCCAAGAAGATGTGAATATTTTTTCCAATATATGATCTCTGTGGAATATAAGAGATTAAAAATGCATTTTTCTTTTGGGGTATAAAAAAAATAAATAAATCAAGCTTCTTGCCTTTATTAACCACAAGTTTTCTTCTAATTCTACTTGACATAAAAGACTTCATCTACCTAATACACATTTTCTGCCCTCTCTGGGTATCATCACATCATTTACATGTGTATGTATAACATCACATACATTTACATATGTAGCCTCTGGTTTTAATGAACTTTCATAAAACCTTAGGGATATAAATATGTCCTTCTGCTTTATGAAAAGTGCTTATAGGTTGAAAACTGACAAAGAAGGCAAAATATTGGGACTATCCTGTGATCTAAATATTCTTTAAATCAATCCCCTTCTGAAAGTTGGGTATGTGGCCAGGGAAAGGAAATGAACTTGTGGAGTTCACACCTGATGTATGCCAGAAAGGTCACTGACATTTTCAAAAAAAACCCATTTCTCTGTATAAAGATCAGTGTTAGTTCTGCAGAAGAACTAGAATAGTGAAAAGATGTCTTACATTTTCTTTTGTTTCCAAGGTACAGGCCAAGACCCAGAATGAGGTTTTCACTAAAATGTATTGCCTCTCTAAAGGTAATTAAACTGCTTTGTGAAACCTAGGAAATTACTATTCTGCTGACATCGTGTTTCTGTAAGCAGAAGGTTAGTGCTTTTAAACCACTCATACTACCTCTGATTTGATTTAAAAACAGGGTTTAAAATTTATTATTTTTTAAGTGCTCACTGCTACAAATATGTATGAAAGCCAAGCCAAAAAAGGTATCATTCTGCTTGCTTAGGTAGGAAATAGACAGGGTCATCTTGGACTAAGGCCAGTGACTTCAGTCAATTATCCCTGCTGTTAATGTTAATGTTAGAGTGGTAATTACCATGTAACATCCATTGAAATTATTCCATGAAAACAATTTCATACCAGCTTGATTACCACCTGGATTCTCCTGATTGAAATTTTCTAAGTGATAAGCAAGGAAAAGAATTAAACAGTAAAAAAGAAAACAACCAAACCCCAAAACCAAAATGCACAAAATAGTCTGCATTCCATTAAGGACTTCTTGAGGGATCAGTCATTGAGGAACTGAAAAACAGTTATATCTCTTATATAAATATGTACCTCTAGTGGTGGTCGTTGTTTCATTCTTGGTTTTTTTTCAGAATGTAGTAAGAGTCTAGGATAGATGCAGGGTGAAGATTTGGTACGATATGAATCCTTTATAGTCTTAGTCTTCATTATCCACAGAGAGGACCTGATTATACCAAGGTAATACCATAGTTTTTAGAAAGTTGCTCATTAGTCAAAATATGAATTTTCTTATGGGTATGTAGAACACAGGGCAAAAAGCAAGAGCCAGCAGTAATCTTGCTTCAGGACTGAAAGTATTATTACCTAGTTAATGTAGCAGGCTATCTGAACAAACAACCCCTGGTAGAAAACCTGCACAGCAAGGCTTTTATGCAATTTTCAGTAGCTTTGGTGTTGCTGTTTGTACAAATGTAGAGAGTAATTTTCTGTGACCCAAAATAATTCACTGAATGTTTTTACACATCTGTTTTTGAAAGGAGTTGTCCATTGATGATACGACACTCCAGCTCAAATGTAGATGACTGCAGCGTGGATGTGAATATTTGGTAACTGTTCCATCCCCTTGTGCTTATTGACATCTGTAAAGATTTTGAAGCCCAGAGAAAATGGCTTAAAATTAAAAAAATCATACATATGATAACAAAAAAAAGTAAAATCCTTGTTCCTTTTTCCTGGTCTAAATAAGATAAAGAAAATAGGAAGATTTAAAAAATGTCATGTGCACCTCCAAAGAAAATATTTACTTGGCATATATTGTTAATCAAAAAGCAGGTAGGTGGGAAATAAAAAAGTGGAAAACATAACTAAGGATTATCACATTCAATTTTATGCACTCATAAGGAATACCATATTCATTTCTGGTTAGCATATTTCAGAAAGATGTGAGAGAACACATGGATTTCAAAGTAGATGGCAAAAGAAATTAGAAATATAATATTATATTTGTGGTAACCAAAACTAAAAAAGGCTGGGATTTGAAGGAGTTTAAAAGGAAGATGAATAACACAGATATATGACAAGGCTGTGATTATTTTGACACATAAAATAATAAGTAGTAAAGTGAAGACAATTGTAGTATTACATTGTATATTTTTCCATTCCACATGAAGATGAACAAAAACTTGAAAAAGAAAATGCAAAAACTGAATAATAGCAAAATGTCTTTTTTTTAGGAGGAAAAAAAAAAGATAGTAGCTTTCTTTGCAATCTTCTGCTCAGTAAAATCTAGACTGTGCAAGCCAAAAAGACTAGTTAAGGTACATACACATGCAGCTGTCCCTTTTCACTTGACAACAGCCCCTGGGAAGCTTTTGCATATACTCAAATTGCCCGAGAGAGCTGTGTGCAATGGTAAAGTCAGGCTGAAACATCTGTTAATAGTAATATGAGATCTGCTGTGGACCCTTTGCCTTCTTAGCCATGACCACCTCCTTCCCATTAACGTGGTAGAAAGAGAAGTTATCTAGACAAATAAAGTATGCATAATTTCAAAACTTTGGCTTCTGCATTGATAACAATATATAGGAAGACATTCTTCTCACACTTACTGCTACAAGGAAACTAAAATACAAAGAAAGGCATGATATTTAGTAAATATGTAAGTGGCTGAAGAGTGCTAATACTACCCTGGGACATCAGTACATTCTACCTATATTATGGCAGATAGCTGAAGGAGTCAGGAGTATAAGTGTCCTAAACCCCTATGTAATCAATGATGGAATCAATGAACAGGTACATAAAATATGCTGCTTATAAATTCTGTTAAGACTTCCATTAGATGTCTATGATAGCAAGTATATGGACAATTTTAAGTAAGCATTAAAAAACTTAGTGCTTTAGAGGTCCATAGGCCTTTGAACATAAATTTATTGAATGGTTAAGAAGGAACTATACCTGTATTTTTATTGTTAATATTGTGAAAGAACTGTGTTTGCATGTATGTATGTTTAATGTAATAAAAATATTTTGCTCATTTGAATTTACTAGTAATATATATGTTTGAGAAAAGAGTGAAGACCTATGTATGATTCTTATGTCGACTTCCACTGTCTTGAACACTTTCTTAGTCTATTATAACAACTGTATTTTGAATTGTTTATGGATATACTTCCTGACACAAGAAGCAGAGCTGAAAATGATGGTGTTTGTCATCAAGAATTAACAATTATTCACAGGTAGTTGCAACCATTTGAAACACATCTGTAAAGACAAAGGGATTTTCATAGAATCAGAGAACCATGGATTGAAAGTGACCTTAAAGATCATCTAATTCCAATGCCTCTGCCATAGACAGGGATACTTTCCACTAGATCAGGTTCCTCAAAGCCCCATCCAACCTGGCCTTGAACACTTCCAGGCAGAGAGCATCCACAACTTCTATGGGCATCCCATTCCATTGTCTCATCACCCTTAGCATAAAAGTTTTTTTCCTCATATCTGATCTAAATCTATCCTTTTTTTCCTCTGATTTTTATGTTCTTTCTTTCTTTCTTTCTTTCTTTCTTTCTTTCTTTCTTTCTTTCTTTCTTTCTTTCTTTCTTTCTTTCTTT
>WTSP01003883.1:0-13994 GCA_025331215.1 Actenoides lindsayi | reverse complement strand
AAAAGAAAAGAAAAGAAAAGAAAAGAAAAGAAAAGAAAAGAAAAGAAAAGAAAAGAAAAGAAAAGAAAAGGAGAAAGGCTTCACAGATCTATCCAGAAAAGTGATGATCAGTGATTATTCATATTTTCATTTTTAAATTAAGGACATACTTTCAATGCTTAGTTAGATCTGATGCTGAAAGTTTAACCTTGCAAGTTCAAGTGCTCAAATCATGCAAATTGTCTCATATAGGAATTCTGAGAAAAGAACTGTAACTTAAGAGTGGACCTGTTCACATGTAAGTATGTTTTAACCTCCAAAAGTAGATATTAAATCCAGAAGGCTGTTAATTTTCTATGTACAATTACTTTCACACTAGTTAATAAAATATACTTAATAAAAACCATATTCTAATACATGATGTGAACTCACAGTTTTGCAGTTTTTCATACTGTTGCCAAAGCCAGTGCTCTAAGAGGACCAAGTCAGAAAAGCTCTGTATGAAAGAAACAAACTGTTATGCAAAAACCTCCTTAAAATTAATCATGAAGGGAAAAAAATAGTTCATTTTTTCCATTGATTACTAATAGTTTTTTCATTATTTAGATTTCTGTACATTTATTATTTTTAATGGTTCACTGAACAATAAATGTGAATAATTGCAGCCTGCAGTTTCCAATAGCTACTCAAAATTTGCTGTACATGATTAGTCATCACCATCACATGGTGTTGTTTCTGCTCCTGGTATAGTTGACTGTAAAGAGAACAGTAAAGAATATCAAACAGCAAATAACAAATATATATGTCCATATGTCTTTCTTCTCATGTGAGTATCAACAGAAAAAATGGTATTCCCCCAAGCATCCTTACAAGCAAAACCTTCTTCCTATAAATATTTACAGTTTGCAAATAAAAGCAGTTTGAAAACAGTTAAAACAAACACCCATCTGGAATTTAAACAAATATTTATACGCATTGTTTTATTCTCCATATCTGTTTGCATACACGTTTAACCATCTTACACTTTTTAAAATGCAGAGGGGAAAAAAACCCAAAACATATGAACCATGGAGCATTTGAACCAAATTTTATATATTAATTTTTTTGTGTTTGCCTTATTCAGTATATGAAATAGAACTAATGTTTTCTATAGAGAAGCCTCAATTGTTTGGGGTTTTTTCATTCATTAATCTTATAGTTTCAAACCTGTAACAAGTACATCATATCTCTCTGTGAATGTTATCTTTATATTCCCTGAGTGTTGTCTTATTTAATATGGAATGTAATCAACTATTCAATTTTTGTTGAAAATTACAAAAAGACTGTCAGATAAGCTATAAAAAAGTGATTTCCTGAATTCATTGACCTTTCAGTTGATACCATAACACAGCATAATCACTAGGCATTCAAATTAGCAATGTAACTCTACATAGACGGGTAACAGTGAAATCTCAAGGGCTTGTTGCCTGAACAAGACCACAGCACTGTAGCTAAAAGGGTAAATGTGCTTCATGTTTAGGGATGACCTTTAAGTCCCACAGCTGTCTATCATGTGTCTTGTTAATCAGCCCTTTTGTTGGGTTCCTTTGCGTATTTTATTCTCCTTTTTTGTGGAAGAAGTTTAGTTTTCAGTTAGGTCCAACACTTCTGCCATAGGTGCAGCACAGGTCAATGTGCTTTATTTTATCTTATTCTAGGCTCACAGTCATCTGCCTGAGGAAAATGTTCAGGCACTGAAACATAAAAAAAAAAAATTACTCTTACAGACATTGTCTTTTAAATGAAATGTAAAATATAAGGAATGTTTCATAATGCTTATTCTTTGACATATATTTGATTAATAATAAGATGAATCTGACAGAATTTTAACTTCCCGTAGGTTTAACATCTAACCTAACTGTTCATAGCCTGAATAGTCAACAAAGAAGCACTGGCACCCCCAATTTATTCCAGATATTTTAGTACTTATCCAAAGATGAGATGATCTTCAAAGATGAGGAGAGACATAATGACTCTCCCTTTCCATACTGAGAATAGGAAGCAGTAGCCTCTTCTTCTGATGGCAGGGAGAAGAAATCAAGAACAAGAAAGCAGAAGAACTCCAGGAAAAGCTTTTAGAAAAGGTCACTTTTGAGTGAAGAATTAAAAGTTTGCAAAAATTTGGCTTTTACAGTGCTTCTACTATTTGCACTTACAGACTATCAGTAGAGATGAAAGGGCAGCTGCGTAATTTCCTTTATTTTGATGCACAAAATCAGGGATTTACAGTTTGTGAGCTTTTGAAATTAACGTGTACAGAGACTGGATACATCTGGTAGGATAATGGTTCAGCATTAATCTAGTCCCATGAAAACAGAGGAGATTAAATAATGAAAACCAAAATTAAATCAAAACTAAAGAAAGCACCTGGTAAACTTAACCAGTTCTTAAGTCTATGAGGTCAAATTCCAGTCACTGACTGGAAAAACTTTGGAAGAAGCCTAAGGAGGTTTGCTTAATGTGCAACTGGAAAATTTGATTCATTGGTGTCTGACATTGCTGTTTGAAATGTGTTTGAGATATCTTTCCAATCCTTAGCAGTCAAGTGTCCACACCACTGAAAACCCTTGGCACCAACAACAGATGTTCAGGGCTAAGTTCAAAAGGCAGTTGGACAAACATTCTTGTCCTACAAATCACTGCTTCTGAGCATTCACAGCTAAGTTTTTGCTCCTGTTGAATTTCAGTTATTCCTGCTTTTTACAGAATGTATTCTGGTAATCTAAATAAAACCTATTAACTCAGTATTACCTACTGATTAGCTGACTATCCCAACAAATCTGCAATGTGACAAAGTAACACCCTTCATGAGCTGACAATACACGACTCTTGGTAGCCTGAACAGCAATACCACAATGTTCCTATTGGTAAAGAAACACAAGTTTAGTGATAAAACTTGAGGTAGTTTTCCTTTTAATTGGGGGAAGAACTACATTTTGTGTACACAAATTGCAGTGTTCTTTTAATCAATTTTTTTTTTCTCTTTGATACTTAAACTTTTCTAAAATAAGCAGTAATTTTCAGGGTTTATAACATTCATTATCCTCTCTGCTTATCTTGTGTAGCAGGCTTGTGCTTTTTAAAAGGACATTTTTTTTTCTTGTATTGCTGTTTACTTCTTACACAGTACTTATACAGAGAAAATGTCACGTTGTGAAGTCTCCAGGTAACCTCCATGCAATTTTTTTTTTTTTTTTTTACCACAACTTTATTTTACAAAAGGGCTTTTTAACAGCAAACACAGTTCAAAGCACTGCAGAGTTTGGAAACAAAACAAAAGTTCCAGAGTAAAGAAAAATCAATGATCTTTCAAATAATTCAAGATTAAATGAAATCAAGCTAGCTTTAACAGAGGATTTTACATCCAAACAGTGACTTGGCTTACCTGATAGGCAATCACAGGTACAGCAGATCAGATGAATATAAAGCCAGTAGTAAATGGCTGTACCTTGTCCAAACAGATGTTATAAACAAATAGAGGCACTGAGTTAGCTCCTGACACCTTTATTCACCATTGGCAGCCACTTATTCGACAGGATGTCTTTCTGATTTCAGTGGGACTAGACTTCAAATGAGATGCTATTTTATATAAGGTGGTAGAAATTTGGCTTTTATCACCAATCAGATATATCACTTTGAGTAAAATGAAGTACTTTGTGAAGTACTGAAAGTCAATAAACATAGTCAGCAGCCCAATTAAATATTAGAATGGCTAAATTAAAATTCAGTAAGCTTTTTCAAAATATTCAGGCCTTAACTACTTTCTTTTGCACAAAACACATGCTAGAAAATTATTTAGAATAGGATGTCTCATTAAACACTGTATTTATCCATCTGTCCTGGTGGGGGGAAAAGTTTATAGCACATAGCAGTAGGAGGAAAAAAAAAATGACTTGAACTGGTACATTTGTTCTTATGCTGTAAGTGATTTTGGCATTTTTAAACTTATTCTTGATCTGGGCTCTCTAAATCTCAGCTAAAATGCCAAGCTAGTCATTAACCACCTATTTCCCTTTCATCCAAGTGCTCTGCCCAGTGCAGAACTTGACACATTAGACAGTGTGGTGTAATTCTGCATACACACAGAATCTCAGTTTATTGTTTTAGTTGCCAGCTATGCATGGCTTGTTTTGCAGAAAATAACATTATCTGATGTATCAATTCAGTCATAAGTATAAAGTGATCATCAAAGCTGAAAAACATGAAGTTTCTTTTTAAGCTACCTCCAATGTTGTTAGCAGATACGTAGTTCATAGCAACAAAATATTAAGTTTCATCTCCTTGATGATAGTTCGTACTTTATGATCTGTCTTGGGTAGTCTAATGTTTTAAATGATGTTTATCAGAGTTTACCTCACAAAAGGGAAAAGAGACAAGACCACATTTTACTAATAAAATACTACTCAAATGTTCCCAGTGAATTCAGCACCCTCTGTAAAAGCTGTCAAACAATGAAAAATATCTGGATATATTTAGCCATACAAAAATTTAACAGAGAACACGTAATTCATCTCACTTAGCTTTATTAACAGAAAATTTAGGCATCTAACTTTGAGACAGATATCCACTATATGTTTGGTACTCTTCCATGCAAGGAAGCAAGATGGCTTAGCTTCAGATATATGATTTTCACATCTCACTGGAAGGTCACACCTTCTTTGTTTTGCTATTCATTTAATATTTTGAATCCTCACAAATCACTCTATGTTCTTATTGACTCTTACAGTGTCTTTATGATGATTTTTATGTGATTAGTGGTAACTTCAGGAAAACAAAAATCCTAAACTTCCTGCAGAAAATGCTGCTAAATTCCAGTATTTTTCCCAAAGCTTCTGCTCACTGGTAGCTTTTTTTTCAGTTCAATTTTCCAATGCAGATCATCTTCACAACAGCTGCACTAATAGCCAATACTCCATGCCAGGTCTTATTTTCTGATCCGCAGAACACATTAAATCACTTTTACTCACTAGTTTGCCAATTAGGTTTTTCCACTGGATGAGTTTTCTTCATCAATTAAAATTATTGGTGATCATCTAAAGTCATTTTCCTAGTTCATTGCCACTCTTTCTGTGCCACCATTAAAGCTGGCACATTATGCCTTTGCCAGCTGCCTTTAATCTGTCTATTGGTCTAAACAGACCAATACTGATATTTAAGTTACAATGCCGGATCTCAGTCATGCAGTCAGTAAAAATCTGTGATCCACTCAAAATTTTTTTTGTTCCATTTATTTCTTCTGAATGCTGGGTTCTTTTTTTTCCCATACCTTGGATCCTGTCTAACTTTGGTCACACTAACTAGACTGATCTCTTATCCCTTCTTGATTTTCACTGGCATGTTTACTGTATAATGCAGAGACAAATCTAAAACTTTCATATAAATCTTAGCTAGCAATTTCATGACCTAAATTAAATCAGCATTACAAGCAAATGCAAACAACCCAAAAATCATCATTTCCCCTCATTTTTCTTTTTAATGAATCCAGACATGGAGAAGAAGAAGAAAAAAAAATGTATGTGACCAACCATTGGCTAGTCTCTATTAATGAAACACAGAATATAAATACATGGAAAGTGTTGCTCCTTGTCCATGCATGGTAAGTATGATGTGATGAGGATTTTTTTATTATTTTTTTTTTCTTGAGGCACTTTCAGTGTTCTTTCTATTTTAGCTTTGTATTTTGACTTTTTTTTAAAGATTGATGTATTTTCTTGGTGTTTTGGGGATCTGCAGACTCTTGTTCAGTGCCTGAACCAAGAGGAAAGATGGGAGAAGGAAAGCATCATTAAACTATTTAGCACAGCAAAAGGAGTTAAGCAATGTTGCTCATTACCCACTGCTTCAGAAATTCATGATAAAACTATTCAAGAGTAAAAATTAAATGAGAGAGAAAAACTCACCTGATACAAACTGCTTTAAATTAATAAATAGTGACCACATCAACACCACAGGGCACAGCTCCACAGACAAGCTCTCACCACAGGGCACAACACCACAGGCAAGCTCTACAACCTTGGAGCTATAAGTACATGGTCTGCAAGTATCCCAGATGCATTTCAGAAAGACACCTGGGCATGTATTTTGTCTCTGTATGCTAGGTTTCCTTTGGCACATAGAGAAAGAACTACAATGTGTTCCAGTCTGGATGATTGGAAAAACAGGTGCACAACAGAGCACATTTGCTCAACAATACAAACAGCAATTCTGACTCGAGAACAAGCAACTTTATCCAAATGCTCTACAGAAGTTACAGGTGTCTTTCTTTTACCTGGCCTGAGCTTGCAACCTTCTTTCCCAAAGACAATATAGTTGGTTCTGCTATTGGTCAAGACATCTTTTATCTGATGTATTACTAGTTTCTAGTAATGAAAGAAATACTGGGGGGTGGAGATGGTAGTCTCTGGCTTCAGTGTAATACATAGTTGCTTTATTCTAGAGTTGAAACTGCTAATACTGCTTTGAAAAGTGCATATGAGTGAGCTAAAAGTAGGTTTTTTATATTAACCCATGAATATTACTAGCATCAGCATTTAGTTTCTTTAAGAAACCACTACTTTTATGCTAGACTAGAAGTTTCTATTAGCACTGATCAATAATCTGATGCAATTTTGTCATTTACAAAAAAAAAACTTACAATAAAAATCTTTAATAAAGTAGTTTAGCCTCTCAGGAAAATGCTGAGGTTTCTCTTTCTTCCTTTCTCCCTTTTTTAACATTTTATGTCATTCAATGGCATAGAAAAATACAGTAAGAATCAAGGCATCTTCCCCCTTTTTCTATGAGTGCTACTATTTTTTTCTTTCCTTTCTCCATTATTCTGTGTTTTGGAAAGGTGTAACAGCAAAAGGAAAACATACAAAACATCAACAATGAAAAACACCTTTATTTTATATGTACTGTTAGCAACAGAACCTAGGATTTGAAACGTTAAAGAACAACTAATGGATTTTAATCCTCTAACTAGAATCCCATTTTTTACTCAGTTGACTAGAAGAATAATTAATTTTTAAAGCACTGTAGTCCCAAACTTCTATTACGGACAATAAATGAAGATGCTAAACTTTCTGCATATTTATAGGTCTAATTATAGTGGTTCATTGTCACATTCTCAAATCTGGAAATTGATTTAGGTAGCAGTTTCAATTGAAGTTCCTCTAACACAGTGACAAAGATCTTCTCCAGTAAGACAGATTTCTTCATCAGTGTCAAAGCATGTTGGATAAATATGATAATAATTTTTCTGATATTTTAGTCAGAATTCTAACAATTTCTGGTTCAGCAAGACAGAGTTCATCCTGAAACATAATGTATTTAATAATAAGTTACAGAACAATATATCTACTAAAGTAATATAATCATCTAGGGCAGTCAAAATATTTTCAAAGAAACCTCGTAGTCAGTTTTTATTAACCCACTCAAAAATTTAAAGTTAGACTGTGGTGGCTAAGCCATGAGTGGGTTGAGCATGGCTGGACACCAGGTACTCACCAAGTCACTCTATCACTCGCACCCTTCACTGGACAGGGGAAAAAAATACAACAAAAGGCTTGCGTCCATGGGTCAGGATAAGGACAGGGAGATTACTCAGCAATTACCATCACAGGCAAAAGAGACTCAGCTCAAGGAAATTAATTTAATTTATTACCAATCAAATCAGAGTAGGGTAATGAGAAATAAAATCAAATCTTAAAGCATTTTCCCTTCACCCCTCCCTTCTTCCCAAGCTTAGCCTTGCTCTTGTTTCTCTCTGCCTCCTCCCCCTCAGTGGCACAGAGGAATGGGCAGTGTGGGTTGTGGTCAGTTCATTACATACTGTCTCTGCTGGTCCTTCCTCCTGAAGTGGAGGAATCTTCACACTATTCACACATTCCATCATGGGGTCCCTCCCATGAGAGAAAGTCATCCACAAACTTCTTCAGTGTGAGTCTGTCTCACGGGCTACAGTCCTCCATAAACTGCTCCAGCATGGGTCCCTCTCATGGGGTGTAGTCCTTCAGGAAGACACTGCTCCACTGTGGGTCATCCACAGGGTCACAAGTCCCGCCAGCAAACCTGCTCTAGTGTGGGCTTCTTTCTCCATGGGTCCACAGGTCCTGCCAGGAGCCTGCTCCAGTGTGGGCTTCCCATGGTGTCACAGCTCCTTTGGGTGTACGTTTTCTCTGACATGGGGTCCTCTAAGGCTTGCAGGTGATATGTGCTCCACAGTTAACCATCATGGGATGCATGAGGACAGCCTGCTTCACTATGGTCTTCACCACAGGCTGCAAGGGAATCTCTGCTTTGCTGCCTGGAGCAGGTCCTCTCCCTCTTTCTTCACTGACCTTGGTGTCTGCAGGGTTGTTTTCTCTCACATTTCTCACTCCTCTCTTCTGGCTTTTGTTACGCAGCGGTTTTAGCTCCTTCTTAAATACGTTATTGCAGAGGCTCTACCACTGTCACCAATTGGCTCAGTTTTGGCCAGTGGTTCTACTGGACACAGAAGAAGCTTCTGGCACCTTCTCACAGAAGTGACACCTGTAGCCCTCTCTACTGCCAAACCCTTTCCACACAAACCAAACATATAACATTACTTGAAAGCAGAAAAATTTTCTTCCATTTTTCTAAATAGACAAATAAATGCCCTTATTTTTCACTGCAGCTAAATACCAATAATGTTACATCATGGAAGACAACTCAGTGGAAGCCTTGAGTGTGAGGTTCCAGTGTGTTGCATAGGCATTGGACTCCTATTCAAGAAACTATGTAAGTACTAAGTCACTCAACAATATAAGGTCTAAAAAGTTACATGTCTGATCAGTAATGAAATATCAAACATTGATTTATGTAATTCCTTTCAATTTGTATTGAACGAGATCTAGAGTTCACAGCAACCACTGTGGTAATACCTGATAGATCTCTAGGAAACAATGGTTAGTGCTCCAGAAAGAATTTGTCAGACCACTCTCACATCAGCTTTCACAGCTCACCAAAAGACACATTTTTTTATTCCACTTAGACAGGGATTTTAAATTTTAAATTCCTTCAGGAGCTCAGGCACTTAGGTGATGCTTTTAGGCATGGGCAAATGAATCACTGTTTCTTTTAATTACAGGTCAGGATATAGTCTCTACATTTTACTTTTATGTTATACTCTCTGTCATATCCATGTGTCGTACTCTAAGTATTAGTTCTGTAAACGGTTTCATGACCTTAGATTCACTTTATGCTGGATTAAGGGTTTCATACAATCATAGAATGTTTTGGGTTGGAAGGCACTTTTAAAGGTCATTTAGTCCAACCTCCCTGCAATGAGCAGGGACTAGATTAGGTTGCTCAAAGCCCCATCCAGCCTGACCTTTAATGTTTGGAGTTTTTAGTATCTTAGATCCTCTTTCTCCAACATTGTACAAACAATGTGAATGAAAGGAATTAGGTCTCCATTATTGCTCACTTCAATTTTTCAACACATAAATAAGATTTCTCTTTCCCAGGATGATAAAAAATAGCCCAAGGTTTTGAATGGTAGTAAAAAAGAAGTAGAAATGATAATTGGAACATTTTCACAAAATGATAAAGCTATTGCATATATCTGAGGTATTCTAAGAATACCAAGAATTTATTAGGTTGTCTTCTCATGCTGCACTTTCCCAAAATACAAGCATCAGCAGGGGTCTGTTTCACTTTCTTGTAAAAATCCTTAATTTGACAAGTTCATAATGCAGACCATTTCCCAAACATTTTTAAAATAGAAACTGGCTTAGAGATGATGTTTTAGAATATATTGTGAAGCTGCTCTGGGAACTGAGAGTCTGGTCCTAATACCACAGAAAACTGAAAACATGCATTTCCTTTTTAATGGCTGACAGACTAAGACAACTTTCACCTGTATCAACAAGCTTTATACAATAAAAACCTCTGCTGTAATAGTAAGTTGTTTAATAGGGGCATGGTAATTTCCTTCAGCAATCACATAATAGAATACTTAGCAGTCACAGGCACCAATACTATCTGTTGCTACAATTTAGAATGCTTTGTTATCTTCTTTCTTATGGTACATACACACTGGAGACATACACTGATGGTCTGTATGCCAATAGCTTCAGAGAGAAAGGAACTGATTTTATTCATAAACCAATCTGTTCCTGTAGTAACAGAGAGCAAGAAAATAAGATAATAAGCCAAGGGGGTTGGGTCAATGCAAAATTAACCCCTCTATTTACAGAAAAGATCAGTTATTTATTTACAAATATTAAATGTTTTCATAGCAGTCAATTAACACAGACACAAATTGTCTATTTGTTGATGTGATTGACCAAGCAGATGATCTGCTATCTAAAATGCAAGCTCAGGGGTCCATTCTGGAAAAGAAAAAAAACAATAACAAAAAAACCCTTCATATTTTATATTCGCTCTCTTGACAATGTATTCTGATTTGTAATTAGTTTTCCACCTGATTAGGTTATTTCTGGACTGTAAGAATATCTACAGCTCTATTTCAACTCAAACATTCTTGATTTGCATGGCTAGCTACTTCTGAAAGTTGTATTTCGAAGAGATGTGAATGATTCTCATGTTTTGACTAATTTAAGTGTGCTTTTGTAGTGGATTGGCCATGGCCAGCAATCAAGCACCCACACAGCCGCTCAGTCTCTTTCTCGCTGGCCTGAACCCTGCCCCTCAGGACAGGGGAGAAAATATGAAGAGTAAGAGCAAGAGAATTCACAGGTCAAAATAAAGACAAGGAACCTATTCTGCAGGTGCATTCATGGACAAAAATGAATTTGAATTGGGGAATTTAACTTCATTTAAAACATTTAATTACTAATTCAGAGATTGAAAAACAAAGGAAAACATTTAAACACTTAGGGAAAACACATTTCCTCCCTTTATTAGACTTAACTTTACTCCAAACAGGGCAGCATATGGCATCTCTCAGAACCCACTCTGCAGTCACCCTGGCTACCAAAATCTTGCCACAGACACCAAACATTGCTTTATGAGAATCTTGAGTTAAATTGTATTCCTCACAATGAGATAAAATTGTTTTCAATTAGGCCATTTAAACTTTATGTTTTGGAGTTAACATGATTTATAGAGACAGAGGGAGATAAGGTGAAAAAAGGTAAGAGAGGAGTGAATATCACATTTTGAGGAGGAAACTAAAGAGGTGGGAGTAACATTTAAATTTCTTCTATATGAGTAAATAAGTCTGTTGATTACTACAATAATCTAAATTAAATCTTTCAATCTTAGAAATAATGTTTTCTTTTAAAATCAAGTGAAACTATCATTAGTAAAAAGTCAGAAATCCATGAAGTAACTATTCTATAGCACTTTGCATCCATCTATCCTAGAGAGTTGAATAAATGTCAGTATGACAAATACTTTTTCACAAATAAGAACAGAGGCACAAAAGAAGGAAACAATAAAAATTGCTGGGATAAACCCAGATGTCCAAGTCCCATGCTAGAAAACAAATCTTACAGATGTAACCAAACATATGTAGTCACATAATGTCTCTTAACAATGAATAAAAGAAAAGGAACATTTTTTTTTTTCTGAAGCAGCTATTTCTGAACAGTTTTAATGCTTGCCTTACAATAAGGTGAATCATGCATTAGACTGCACTGACTATAGCAACGATATTTTATTGACTATGAGGTAAGTCTTGCATGAAAAGCTTGGATAGACACATATAAACTCTATGCTTAGTCATACAAATGCTACCTAAAAACTTTGAAAACATTATGCAATACATTAAACATGTTTTAGTTTTGTTGTATCTCCTGGGTTTTTTTGTTGGATTTTTGTTTGGTTTTGGGGGTTTTTTTATTCTTTTTTTCCTTTTTTTCCAGGAAATTAATAGCCTAAGAAAAGCTCGAACAAGGTAGAAAAGATAGTATATCAAGGCAATTTTACATCTTTCAGTAATGAGTTGATGCACTTTTCACTGAAACCACTTGTAAAAATTATTTTAGCTTGCCATATATTTGCTAGATAATTATAAAAACAAATTAATTTGATTATTATTGCTGCTTACTCCTCTTTCTCTATGATTTGTTCCCCTTGTGGGTTTCAGCCTATGCAAATATCAATCTATAATTTCTGTATGCACCCTGAAACTAATATCCTGTGATGGAATGCTAATTAAATTAACTTACTTTGAAGTGGATGTTGATCTGTCATTCTAACCAAAGTTTCAGTAAATCTTGTCCAAGTCTTGTGTAGTTCCTTCAACAATAGTCTTTGCAAGCTCAGAAACCTCTTAATTTATTTTGATAGGGTTAGACATCAAAAAAGAACTTTGTTTCAAACACTTGTTCAAACATATGTTGTCATGCTTCAGGAAAGAAAAAAAACAACAAAAACCTCAACAGTTATGGTCAGTGTTTCCAAGAATATGAGCATTATAAAGAGTCAATGTGCATTTGGTACTGAGGCTAAAGAAAAAGTCTCTATTTCAGAACTATTTACTGTACCTGTTATTTGTAACTAGGCCTCTACAAACCACTTATTAAAAGAAAAAATGATCACAGATTTGACTCATATCATATGTTGACAGCAGCATGATTTCTCTACTGAAATTCCCATTTCTAACAGTGAGACCCAAAAACTGTCTATGAAGATTTTACAAAACCCTGACTCATAATGTTTGAGATTCCCTGTCCTGGTACCATTTTCTAGGACTGACTGGCTGGCGTTATCATCAAAGTATAACTGACTGACAGCACCAACTATTCATGAGTATTGGAAAGGTCAACAAGATGCATCTGGAATATATATTTGCAATTGAACTTCTGCTTGAAAGGTGAATTAAAATAATGGAACTGTAAATAAGGGGGTGCAACAGAATATAAATGAGAAAGAAACTTTGAAAGACTTCTGAGAAGTTTCTTTAGTAGGACAGGAAAATGACTTGTATCTGAGTCATCCACACAAGGATTAATTTTCAAATTTTTCAGACTAAATTAAGCCCCTGAAACATGATGTTTATATTTCCAATTTTTCTTCTATAGCAGCCATGAAAGTTCTCTCTTATACTACCCCTATAATTACATGATTGTTCATGTTCAGTGTTATTGTCTAAAACAGAGAAAACTGTAAGAATGAGAGACTTCATTCCCAAACAATAAGAAATTCTCAGAATATATAGACTTCATAATTGAAAGGCTACTATGCTGAAGTTGAAAGTTTCTACCTTAAAGAGCAGTACTTTGCACAGCATCACAGGAAAGAATGATCTGAGAGAGATACTGGTAGCTTACAGACAATTCCAGGATAAATAGTGATCTCTCCTCTAGCAACTAGATCAGCATGAAATGAAATGAACAAATTCATGGGATTTTTTGGGATTGTCCCCAAAAGAGATACATCAGAGATGAGCTGGAAGCGGACTCCTGAGAAAGCCTGACAATAGAATGGAGGAAATAGAAGACAACACAGAAAATTGCATTAGTATCACTATCACATAAAGATGAGCTTCAGAAGTAGTTATGCAAAAGAAGAACTTTAACACTGACTGGCACAGAATCTTGAGTGTCAAGACAGTGGGAACAGGACCTAGTGTCCCTGTCCATAGCAGTGGGATTGAATGAGATGACCTTTAAGGTCTTCAAACCCAAACTGTTCTATGATTCTGTGACTTCAAATACCTCCTACAAAAACTGAATAGCAAGCTGTTTATCCTCAGTTTATCTGCAATATGACTCAGCCCCGACAAGACTGGAATCTGTGATCGAAGCAGTCACATAAACTAAAGTTATTAATGGTATAACTGAAGCAAGTACAAGCAAATCTAAGTATTTCTCCAAGGAGTTTATTGAAAAAAATACAGAATACAAAGCAATACCCTTCAGCTTCAAATATCCTAAAACCCCAGTAAGACTCTACTATGTGCATAAAGGATTAATTCTGTGAACACTAGAATGTTGATAATTTGACTGGTCATATTTTCATTGATTAGTATTCTATCTTTCCACAAATGTTTGAGGGTGATT
>WTSP01003882.1:14385-34602 GCA_025331215.1 Actenoides lindsayi | reverse complement strand
TGCAGAGGTACTTGTAATTTTGGAGATTCAGTGAAAAACTTGAGTATCTCTAGGAATATTTCTTCACATAAATTAAAAACAAACCAAAACAAACCAAAACAAAAAAACCAGAACCCAACCCACAACAAAAAAACCCACCTACAAACTCTTATTCTAACTATAATTGCGAAAGCAATTCGTGTGTATTTTTGTGCCTTCCAAGGAGCTGAACCTCACGTGAGGGACGCATGATTTTACGTTGTTAGTTTTGCTGGATAAAAATAAGTATCAGCAGTGAAGCAGGTAGCTCTGAAAGCTTTTTTTTTTATTATTATTTTCAAATAGAAATATCAAGACTAACTCCCTACTGCAGCAGCTGTCAACTAGTATAGTTAAAAGTAGGGGCTCCCGTATGTCTCCCCATTATTTATCCTCTGCTCGTTAATGATTCAGAAATGCTGTGGCTCTTAGAGGGTGTATTTTAGTCATGGTTATGGAGCTCATTTTCTGTCACGATCGATCAAAACAGGAAAAAATCCAATGGCAGTGGGTTGCAGAGCATAACATTTCTCCCTGGCACAGCCGAGTGCAATATTATCTGGGTGCCTGTGCATGTGCTTTTTGTGTCAGAAATTGCTTCTGACAATTTTTATTTTTCTTTTCTTGAGCATTTTGACACCAGCTAAATGTAGAGTTGAACAATTCCACTGTCGCAACAGGAAAAAAAAAATGCTTTCAGTTTTCTGCAGAAAAGGCTCTGAGAGCTCAAAAAACAAAAATCATTCTTCAAAGCTTAATGTGCTGTCTGAGCCATTTTGGTGAATCATATATTTCAGTTTGCTAAAGGCCACAGGTTGAGTAATTAACAATAACTTGGTTTCATTTGTCAAAAGCAATTTAGCTGTATAAAATATACTCCACTGCAAGCCAGCAGGCTCCTCAATTCCACATGGAGGGGAAAAAAATAACAAACCCCAAAACCCCAAACCAAACAAAAACCCAAACCGAAAAACCCACAACAAAAAACCCCCAACAAAAAAAAAAAACAAAACCAAAACAACCCAGATTTTTCAGTTTGTATTTTTGTTTCTTAAAGACAAAATTTTTAATCACACATTTCTAATGGGAAAATGGCAGCAGGATCCTCAATAAATTCTGCCTAGTTCTTGGGTAAAACTTTGCCGGTCTAGAAACAACATAGATTTTTATTTATTTTTTTTTTTTTTAACAATCTTTTTCTTAAATAAATAGTAGATCTTATATCCTACCTTTCTTTTTACTGACAGTATTGTTATTTTCTTCTGCTTTTCTGCCTGTAAGACATTTCACATCACTTGTAGGTGGTTGTGGGTGGATTTGAAACCTCTTTTAATGCCCTGAGTAGTGGGAGGGTTTTTTTTTTTTAGCCGCAGCCTGAAGCTGCCTGTCTCCCATCAGCTGTAGAGGTGCACGGTTACAGACCATTTTGCTGACCGGGCATTGACAATTTAAAGACAGAAAACAATTTGAGAATAATACTAAACAACACTTGACATTAACAGCATGCAGAGGTCTGGCTGGAGGTCTCTCATTAGAAGCAAGCAGGACAGGGGCTGTGTCTCCAAGGAGGGGATGAATTGAAGTAAAGGCTTAATATTGTGGGGGAAAAACCCCATCTGTGGGACGTATGTGAGGGGGACTGGCTTGCGGGAACGGCTGCGTTAAGCACAGGTCAGTACTGGAATTAAGTAGGTCAGTACTGGAATTCAGTTCAGCCGCCTGGGGATGGACCAGGCTGGGCTGCCCCAGAGCCTCGCTGCAGGAGAACAGGAGCTTTGTGGAACCCCCACGGCAACACAGCTCTGACGAAGGAACCTGGGGAGGATGCGTGCACCTACCTAAAAAGCAGGTATGAAACCCACATTCTGCACCCTCGTTCTCCCCATCCTAACTCTGCTGGTCACAGGGGCAAAAGTCCTGCTGCTGAGCACCATTTTTTTTTCCAGCTTTGTTAAGGCTTAGATCCGAATCGTCGTGGAAGCCACGATTTCATTGCACAGGCTCTTGCAGGTGCCATATCTACTTGCAGGGAGTGAGTTTGTCCTCCGTGTGCATGGCAGCATCTGCCCCACTTCTGCGGGTAGGAAATGAGGTCTTGCCCCCCCAGCCATGCTGGCTGCAGGCCAGGAGGCAGATACCCGTGTCCTTTTGTGTTATACAGCCTTCACGGGGGAGTCAAGAGCAGAGGGTGTCACTAGGCTTTTCAATTTCCTTGTCTTGCTGAGCCCATTGAAAAAAAGACACCTTTCACCCCCTGCGTTCAGGTTTCCTTACCTCACCTTTCTGACGCTGGAGGCATCGCCAGCACAGCCCCCTCCTGCCTTTCCTGGGGTGACAGCAAACAGCCACCCCTCTCCTACGAACCCTCCTCCAGCCCCAGCTCTGTACAGTGCTGAGAACCCCCCATCCTCGTGACTCTGGTGGAAGCTGTAGGTGCTGTAAGCGGTGGCCAGCGCCTTCTCGGATGAAGCCCTTGTCTCCTGGCTGGCCAGCTGCCCCCACGACCACTGCAGTCAGTATCTGTTTCCTCTAGTGAATATTTCTTTGGTCCTACAGTGCACCAAAAGAGAAACATTAAGAACCCCCATATATTTTCCTTTAGCTGAAGCTCTTCCTTAACGTTAAGCCCAGATGGAAGTCTTTGCCTGAGTGTAAATCTATGCAAGATCAGCTTATTAGCTTATGCCCACCACACGCACTTGCCGGCAGAAGGGCCAGAGGGCTGCTAAACCTATTCCTTTGTTTTCTGATTGAAGTGGTTTTCTCATGAGCACGATGAAGTAGGAAGACCGAACTCTTGGCAGAGGAAGGGACCTTAAGTCGCGCTGGTGGAAAAAACACATCGTGGAGGATGGAATAGCGCTGGGTCGGCTTGTTGCATTTGGCAGCGCGCTGGACGGCACACGCTGGTGACGGGGGAAGAGCGGGGAAACTCCTTCTCATGGAAACTGTTTCAGATGAGATATGGATACCTTTATCCACAGCCGGGCTTTATAGTATGGATCCATCTGGCACATCGCCCCCTGCCCTGGCTCTCGGAGATGGTCCTCCATCCGTTTTGTGCAGGATCTTCTCATCCCTAGGAAATTCTGGAGAAGGACCAGAGAGGTGACAAGGGGTTGTACCTCAGGGTGTGTTTTCAGCAGGGCCTGTTGCAACAGGACAAAGGGCGATGGGTTTAAAATAAAAGAGGGAGATTTAGACAAGAGAGAAGGAAGAAATTTTTGATGCTGAGGGTAGTGAGACCTTGGCCCAGGTTGCCCAGAGAGGTGGTCGATGTCCCATCCCTGGAAACATTCCAGGTCAGGTTGGCAAGGGCTCTGAGCAACCTGCTCTAGTTGAAGATGTCACCACTTAGTGCAGGGGCGTTGGGCTAGCTGAGTTTTAAAGGTCCCTTCCGACCCAAATCAGTCTATGATTCTATGACCAGGGTGACCTAAACCAACAGACTGGAAGAAAGGCAGGATGAACAATCCATTTAGATCTTACAGATTAATAGCCGTCCCTGCTTTCAGGCAGTGATGGGCTCCATGAACCTGAAGACAAGGTTCTACCTGAGGCCAGAGTCTCCTCCTGGTGCAAGAGTCTGCAGCTGGCTGAGGGGCAGCTGATGCAAACTTTGGTCGGGGCAGCTTTAGGGGGGCAACCCTGGCGTCTGCCTCATAGGTCACCAGCTCCACCAGCCACAAAGACATGTCTTGCAGGTCACTTACTGGGGCAAAAGAAGGGACCTTCCCCATGAGTTTGCCTTAGGAGTTTTGCTCAATGCCTGGCTTGGTGTTAGGGGTGGTGAAGGATGCCATGGGTTAAATTTTATAGCACTGGGCCATGAATATAAGGGATCTTCTGCAGCTCTTTCGTCCTGGTGCTGCACTTCATAGCTCTTACCAAGGGCACTGCCTGAGGTATGCGCTCAGCGTGTTGTTCCAACCAGCCAAGAGCTGCGCTTCACGGTGGTGTACCAAAGCATTTCGCAGGGTTCAGAGCCATTTAGTGGCAGGTAAACTCTTTTCAGGGATCATTTCACAGCAGAAACTTGTATCAATATGAAAATGCGCTGAGGTAGCAAGGCCAGGGCGAGGTGAGCAGAGAACATTATAACCGTCATAAAGACTCTGAATAATCATCACAAAACTCTGTTTATTTCTCCCTGTATGTGGCACAGGGGATATAAAATGGGATTTACAGCGCATAAAGTTGTGAAGAGCTGCCTTGTCCACTCTAGATGACTCTTTCAGCCCTGAAGCACCTCTTCAGCGATGCGCCCTTTGCTTCCCATTCCTTCCTGCACATGCTGGCAACGTGCTCCTCATACAAGACCCTTAAAATTAGAGATGGGGGGGGGGGAGGGTTTGTGGTGGAAATATTATGCAAGACACTTTCCCTCCCCCTTTGGTGAAGCCAGAATTTGTCCCAGGCTGGCTTTATGTCCTGCTACCCTAATTAAAGCACCTACAGGTAGTGATGAGTGCTGTACAGCTTCACTATCAAACAGGGCCACAAATTATTTTGGAATGGAAGCAGTTGCTCAGTTCCCCTGGTTGTCTTAAATTTTCAGGGCTGACAAGAGACAATGAAAATAAACCAAAATAATAGTTACTGATGTCCCTATAAATTGTTTTCATTTAAGCTTTTCACCAGAGTGGGGGAAAAAAAAAATCTTTTGAGCAAAATGGGTTTCTTTTTGCAGGGGTGCTGGGCCGAGTAGAAGTGTTTTGAGATGCAAGAGTTGGTTTTCTGACTGCGTTTTTTTGACTGAGGAGATAAGAGAAAAATTACTAGTTCTGTAGGTCTGGAAAAGTTTTCATTTCAGGGAAAAGCCAAAATACATTTTGGTCTCTCTGGTTTGGGTTTGATGAAAGATGCTCAGTTAGTTTGCTTTGAAAGAGGAGGAATGAAAAAAAAAACCACACCTAGCTTGTTTCATTTCAAGTTTTTCCTGTAAAACAGACGCATCATTTTGCAGTAAACTCTTGTAAAATATAAATTTGTGGCACAAGTCTGCAGCTGTGAGGGCACATGGCATGGCAGAAGAGCTACTGAATAATGTGGTACTGTTTTCACAGCCACTTATCCAACCCAGGACCTCACCTTCCATCTCATCCTAGCCCCTCTTCACCTCTGCCTCAGGGTCCACCACCCCTGCCAGGCAGAAATTAATCCCAGACCTGGTTTCACTTGGGATAGAGTTAATACAGGTGTCATTGGAAATCAGAGGTTGGGTGAGGCTTGTTGCAGCAGGTCAGATGAAAGATGTGCAGCCTCCTGTCCCCAGAAACTGGCACAAAAAGACCCTTCCTTGCTCTACACCCTACCAAGCACCGTCCAGAATAGAGGGACTCGCCAATTTTTTTTTTTTTGCATAACACACCCACGGGTTTGTCTTACGTAAATTTCGGATGCTAGAAGCCTCAGTGGGCAGGGGGTTCCTGAGAGATGAGAGCTGACCTGGCTAGGAGCTGGTTGGGACTTGTAATCATTTCATCATGCAGGAAGCCAGGCGCCTTCCAGGGAGCCCGCATGGACCCGGCAGCTCTTTTCTGTTGAACCTGCACTCAGGCTGTCAGCTCCTAAATACCTTAAGTAACAAACAAAACATGTTCTACGTGAATGCTACTTTCTGGTGGTTTTCCTGGACCAGTGGCAGTGGGAAGAAGTGGCGAGCACTGGAACAGGACCGTCTGCATCACTGGCTGCCATCCTTGGGATGGGGACCACCGATCACAAGGAGCGGGTCCTTCCTGGAATTCCCCCTCTAGAGGAAATGCCACTTCTATAGGGAAAGCGTCCAGGTTATTGGAGTTATCATGTGTTATTGGACACATGCAGTGCCAGAAAGCAACAGCGGCACAGCCATTTCCTGGGCCTGCTTCTAACCTGAACAGCTCCGCTCTTGATGTTGAAATGTATTTGTACCCATCCCTTGGTACAAACCTTATTTCCCCCATCTTTGTTCATTCCTCCTTCTTCAGAAAGGATTTAGAGGGGATAAGCAGGACCTCAGTCCCACCGTCCCCATCACTGTGGGGATGGACAGCCGCTGTCTCAGGATGGCCAAAGCCAGCCCCAGCCCCCCATGATGTGCACTGAGTCCCAAACCCTGCCCTCATCTCCTCACCCTGAGAAAGCGCAGCATTCCCATCATGGAGCGGAGTTCTCCCCTTCAGCCTGACATCAGTGTGGATGGACGGGCCAGTAATTTGGGGTAAAATCTGAAGGAGACAATGTAAGAGGAAAATGGAAGTTCAGTTTGCAAAGGCTGCACACAAACAATGCTTCCTGCTATTAATTCCAAGGCATCAATAGCTGAGTGCTTTCAGGGCACAGTATCTATTCTGTTTTCCATTTATATGCTAGAATTGTGGTAGATGTCAGGAGAATTTAATACATATGATGTAGGCATATGAATAAGCTGGATCCTGTTCTGGGAACAAGTATTCATGTGTCTCCATGTGGTTCCACATCTACAAAGACATGGGTATTTATTTCATGAGATCTGGACTCCATTTCAAGCAAGAAAAAAAAAAAAATCCCACTAAAGCCAATGGGGAATCTTTCTGTTCACGTCAATGGATCTGAGAGCCCCAGTTCAGGAATGCACTTAAAACACATGCTTAACTTTAAAGCCAGGCTTAAGTCTCGCTGAGGTCCATTAGATGTAAGCGTACGCGTTTGGTGAAAGATGAGGAATTTAAACAAGCATTTATGTGCTTACCTGAATTGCAGCTTGGCTCATGCCCACAGTGGAGGGAAGCGGAGGCTCGTAAAAGAAATACTACAGGGATAGCACACATCTGAAGTTTTACAGGTCCAGGCTGTTGGTCTGCATTATCCAGCCAATGTGGGGGGAAAGAATTTTTTTGCAGATGAAGGCAGGGCTCCGATTTCCTGGATTTGTCTGGGGAAACACGGCTTGTTTGCACGGCCAGCAGCAAGCCTCTGTGAGTGGCTCCATGCCGTAGCTGGTGGCCCAGCCAGTTTTTGGAGTAGCTGTCCTGCCCTTCCCCTCTCACCCATCATTTCACTTGCACAAGGTAAGCTCGGCGGATGATTTCTGTAGCCCCTCACTGCCCTTCTCTTGTTTTCAGGGTTTGGTTGTGGGTTTGTTGGGTTTTTTTTCCCATCAGGAAAAGACGGTTTGTCCAAATGGGTGCACTCCCCCACAAAATGATGGGTGCACAGCCAGGCACAAACACCTCCTTGTGCCAGTGCTGCCCCACAACTTCAGTGTGAAAGACACCTCTGCCTTCTCCCAACAAGCCCCTGGATGTCCCAGGTTCACTCATCACTAGCATGAAAACACCAGTGTCTCCCCCAAATCCTTCCCCTGAAGCAGCCTAGCTTTCCCTGGGGGGGGATGGGGAGAGCCCCAGCAGGTGCCACAGCCCCTGCAGGAGAACGGTCTGGAGCAAACTATACAATTTGGGGTGAGCAGATGCAAGTGGACACGAGCCACTGCCAGGTTACAGGGAAAGGATGAATTATCACCAGCGAATAACACTTGTAGGTTAAAAAAAAAAAAAATCTTCATCTGGGGCAGGGAGAGGAGGGAATTGCCTGGGGTGGCTGCAGGGTGCGACTGAGGGACCAGGAGAGCACAGGAATAGGAAATCCTCCAGAGACCTATACATTCCCTTGTCCATTTCTACTGTCTATTTATTTTCCCCATCCCAAGCCCTCACTCTGGATTTTGGCAACTCACAGCTGAACGAGTGACCTGCTCCAGGCTCTGAGATCCAACATCTGCAGTGATTAATTTCCTCAGGATTAAGTTCCTCTGATTTAAAACAACAGATAATGGCTAATAAGGGGAAACATCCCTATCATAAACACTGCTTTGGCATTTACCATTTGAAATAATTTATATTCTCTGGTCTAGTGGGTTTGTATCACCAGACTTAATGACTGTTTCTGTTTAATTTTCAGATGCTTAATTGCAGTAGAACACTTCAACACCATTAAATTAAAACAAGCTACCAGCTTTTCCTTGCCTATGCTGCTGGCCTGGCTCCAAGTGACATTTAAAGCGATCTCAGATGTTTTATTCCTGCCACACAGGCTGCTCGCTTACGAACAAAAAGTGTGCGCACAGCGGGGCAGGGGTGGGGAGGTGGTGGTACCTAAAGTCACTGACGTGGGAACACTAAAAACAGCTTCCAAGCAGAAGAGAATTGGGAGGAGGCTTGGTAGCTACAAGGGCTTTCCCTCCTCCAGAGCAGTTCCGCGATACCTCGCCGTGCTGACAGCTGAGATACCACCAGGCAAAGGGGTTGGGGTACAAAAGGACCCTGGAGAGGAGCCATCAGCCCCCAGCCTTGACAGAACCCCCCCCCCTCTTCAGCCTGACACAAGCTCCGCTGGAAAAGATCCTGTTAAGGGGCTTTATCTCGGGCAATTGCACATCTTTGAGCAAATTTTGCAATGTGGAAGTACTTTGGGTATCAGGTACCTATTAAAAAGGAGTAAGAGGAAATGGAGTTCCTCTCTAAGTTAATATTCCTCGGTAATGGATGTTTAGAGTTAGTATGTGTCTTTACAACATCATTCATAGGGGTATTGTTTGCTTCTGACAGTTTTTCTTTTAAGATTAATGTGCTTATGAAAACCTTGTGCCCTGCTCCATGAGGCAAGCTCGAAATCCATCAGCAATACCATCGCCATGACACAATGCTGGGAGAGCAAAGCAAATGACAAACAGAATCTGGTTTTTCAGAGACCAGTGTGTGTTGAAGAGAAATGATCTGAAGCGAAGTCTGGCCTCACTCCAGCCACCCTTCCTGTCCTGCTGTTGGCACAACCAGTGAAGAGGGAGAGAGTAAAAATACATGCGAGGGAGCAAAAGAAAACAAAATTAATTAGGGGGGGGGGGGGGTGGGAAATAACTCAAACCTGCTAGCATTTGGTCTCTTTTTAGCAAACAAGCATATGGAAAATTCATATAAACTTTAAAGACTATTTCAGCCAAACACGCTTGTTATACACATAAATAATTTCATCAGAGATCAGCGGAAACAATGCAATTAGGGGCGAGTTGCATTTAGCATGTTGGGATTGCATCCAGTTGACGTGCATCCTTGTGAAAATTCAAACATCATGGACCAGACCCTCAGCTACTCTCAACTTCCAAAGCTGGGGTGAATTTTTATTTTTTTTTCTTTTTCATAGTTTTTTTTACATTTGCTCACCCAACCTTGATTAGATGAGACAAGGGTCTGGCCCCGCTGCTGCAGGAGGCAAACCAGAGTTCAGCATGAACACACTGAGTTAAGTGTTACACGCTGTAATTAGACACAGGGAAGCTAGGAGCCTCGCAGGAGGCATGGAACCATGGATGATAGACGATGAGGACGCACCAGTGTCCTGCTCATCTCTGGGAAGAAGGAGACTGACTGTGTTCCAGACAACTCAGGGGTTATGTGAAGGCAGCACCCTCTACTCACCTCGCCACCCCATCTCAGGACTTGGAGAGAACAAAAAAGCCTTAAACCAACATTTCTTCCAGGTCACCTGATCCCAGCACCAGGATGAGCATAAAAGCAGCCTGGATTCAGCCTCTCACACTCCTGTTTTGATCGTTATCTCAAGAGGAGACACAATGCCCTATTTTTCTTTCTATTACAGCTATCTGAAAAAGAGCACTCAAAATTAATTTCATTCTCCTGAGTTCTTTAGCAGAGCAAGGAGCAGATGCAGGAGGCACAGACCTAGCCTTGCACACCTCCTGGCAATGAATCTGCGTTCCTGATGAGAACTAGTGATGTTGTATTTAATAAAGCCTTTATAAACCTGAAAGCAATTTGTTCTCCTCAGAAAACCCAACGTTTGAAATCACCTGTGATCACCTTCCAATATCCTCTAGAAGCCTGAGCAGCTCTTTCACCTTTCCGAGGGAAGGGGACTTCAGGAGACATCCATCCATCCCTCTGACCCCTATTGTTCAGTGCCCTCCCACACCCTTTGCCATCCTCTGGCAAATGTCAACAGCAACCTCAAAAATACTCATTTTCTACCCGGGAGATAGACCAGAGGATACCCCAGGCTATGCCCCCACCCTGAGGAAGGGGGTCCCCTGAGCAGCCATGAGGACATGGGAAAAGGCCCCAGTACTGCTTCTCATGACTCTGCCTACAGTAATTTTCAAAGCAGTTCAGACAACCTCCTGACTTCAGGTGCCATCCACAGCCCTGCCAAGGAGGCAGCTCCATGCCAAAGAGCTCACCCCAGTCAGCAAAAGAAGGAAGATGAGCAGAGAACCAGAATCCCAGGAAGGGTAAGTGTTCCAGGAGAATTTATTCAAAAGAAAAAGAAAAACAGAGAGAACACAAGTGCCCTGACAGGGAAAACAGCCCATTTTATGGCTACATGGTCAGCTGCCACCATCATCACCTCTAGGATGGATGTGTGCAAAGCTGGAATGGTGCAGGTAGGGGGAGCACATGGAGATGGGAGCCACCGTATCCACGTCTCCAGCTCCTGCCAAAAGTCACAGCAAGAACATGCCGATTTGGTAGGAAAGGGTGTCCTGAAGGGGATATCTTTCACCTCTTTGTGACTTCTTCCACAAATACATTGTCTTTCAACACCTCGTTGTTGACAAAATCTATGTCAATAAAGCCTGAACTTCAAACTTGATACCATCTCCCCACCAAGAGGAACCGGTTGCACCAGAAGTGCTGTTTTAAGAGACGTCTGTGTGGAAATCCAGCCTCCTGCATCCATCCCCAGCCCTGACTGGGGCTTGGTGTGTGCTTTGTTTGTGGAAAGGCATTTCTCATAGCTTACATGTGCAATGTAAGCCTGGGTGCAGGGTGGCCAAGGATCTCAGAAGTGCCAGGTGATGCTGAGCTGCTCCATGAGGGCATTTCTAATGTGAAACGCCTTTAAAACGCCCTGTTTCTTCAATACAGCAAAGCACAGAGAATCAGCCCACGGCTTTGAAGATCTTTTTGCCACGGAAGTGCTTTGCAGAGCTGTGGGATGGATGCTCAACCTACTGACAGCACCTGTAGCTTTCCTTTCGAAAAGCAGAAGTCAGCAGCAAGTTCAAAGGCATCAATGTAAAGAGGCAGCAGAAAGCCTATTCAGGGAAGAGCCTTCAGTACAACAAACACATTGGATTACACTAAAAAAAACAGGCTCTAACATGCTGCAAGAGACCATTCTGGAACAAAAAAAACCCAAAACCCTGTACACTGCAGCATCTTCATTTGTTGGACAGATTTGGGTAGTTTTAAGGGAGTGACAACCCAGCCTGTATCTACAGAAGCTTGAGAGAGCCGTGCCTGACAAGAGCTACTTGCTACACGTCTGAAGTCTTGCACTGACCTCTGTGCACGCCATGGAGAAGAGGTTTTGCCCAGCTAAGCACACCCCTCTGCTGGACTCCAGCCTTTTGGGTCCAGTGGAACAGGGGAAACCTCACTAATTACCAGTTCAGAGTAAAATAGCTGTAACTTGGTTCCCAGAGCCACACAGGAAATTTATGAATAGTCAGACCCCAGTTTTCCCATCCAGACTTGCCCAGGAAGCATCTCCAAGGAGTGGTGGGTGCTGCTTTCATCCTGCACTCTCTCTGCCTGTATTTTTGTCCCAGGTCATGTCAGAAGCAACCATGTGTCAAGAGGGACTAGCTCACAGTGGCCGAACAACAGAGAGAATCCTAAAGGGATGGGGGCAATGCCAAGGGAAAAGTCCACATGAGCAGAAAAAAAAAAGTTGTTCATTTCTTTAAACCTTCACGTACCTAAAAAGTTGCTATAAAATAGTATATATATTTACATGAAAGCTTTTTTTTCCTTTTTGGCCATGTTCCTTGGTTTAAGAGGAAATGAAAAAACAGAGATGGAGGAGGTACCTTAACCTTATCAGTCATCATTTTTAGAAATGCAAAGGTCTGAAATTTGAAGATGGAGATAAAGTTCAATAGGGTTTCTTTTGCAAAAATCAGAAATATTTACAGGTTGGCAGCACTACACCCCACCCACATGCATTTTCAGCAAAGCTTTACATGTTTTTGGATGGGGGGGGGTATTTTTTCCTCAAAAAAAAAAAAAAAAAAAGGCAAAGAAAAAAAACCAAAACCACTGGGGTAGATTTTTGCTTAAGGGAGAGTCTTTCAGATTGTACCAGCTCAGCGAGCCAGGTTGTCTTCCCACACACCCCTCCAGAGCAGGTCAGGGAATACTAAGCTGGGTGTCAGAATCGACCAGAAAACCTTCTGAACTGGAAAATAGAGAGGAAAAAATATAGAAATAAAAGGAAGCAGTGGGCTCCTTGCCAGCCCAGGGGCTTGCACAGCCCAGGGCTACGCTGGCAGCAGCTCCATCTAGCGCCGCTCCCCGAGAGGTGCTGGCCGAATGTTGGGGACCAGGGGATGCTCTGAGCAGGAAAATTTTCTTTGAGGAGGACAATAAACAGAGTTCACCCCAAGGTGCACGTGGAAAAATGCTCTTCCTTACCGGTCACCTGCTTCATCCCTCAAAATGCCATGTATTGGCCCATTTGCAACAAGATCAGCTGGATTAGAGTCTGCAGGGCAGGCAGAGCAGCTCCTCCTGCAATGGGTGTACAGCTCTTGTCTGGCACATACCACCTGGGATGGTCTTTCAGTGAAAATTCCAAGGAAGTGTTAAAAAGAGTAGGAAATGAGAGGTCTGAGCCTGGTTTATATACCTTGTTCTATACCCATGTACTTGCCAGCACACACAGAAGTGCCGCAGAGCAGATATTTGGCCAGAGAATCTGATTCAGTTCACCTGCAAAGAGGAACTGAAATAAATGAGAGGGGCTCATGTGTGCACCCATCTGGAATTGCAACCAATGCCCGCCCCAAAACAAGTGCAGCTCTGCCCATTGACCTCCACGAGACTCAAAGCCAGCATCCAGCAAAAGCGAACAGGGATGCTTTGCCCTGCTGCATAGGCAGCCTCTTCAGTCCCATCCCTAAGGGAGAAGTTCGCAGACAGAGAGACCATCATCTTGGAGCCAGGGATGGTGTGAGGTAGCAAAGCACAAGCCCGCCATGGGCAGAGCTTTTGGGCAGCAAACCAAAGACCAGGAAGGAGGTTTAGGGTTTGGGGCAGCAAGAAGCAGCCTCATCCCACTGTGACCTGGCTGATATCAACACACCAAGGGCTGCCCAAAGCCCAGAGCTCCTGGAAGATGTGTAGCTGCCCTGATACACGGTCAATCTCTTTATGGTGTCCTCTGTACACCCTCTCCCTGCACACCCCTCATACTACACCGTTCTCCAGGGTCTGGATGCAGGTTTAAGTGGGGGATGCCATGCCAAAAGGAGTGATGTCACAACAAAAGAAGGGATGCCACGACCAAAACAGGGAGGTTTCCATCACAAGACACCACCTTGCTTCTGTTCCAAAACCCCCTCCTGGCTTCTCCTGCTGAGCCTAAGTGGCATCCACATACACTGGAAAAAACACTCATGGGCAGAAGAGAAAGCCAAGATGAGAAACAAGGGGCTGATGCTCCCTGAATCACAGAAAGGAGCCGAGCTAAACACAATTATGTGTGGCAGGTGGGGAAAAAAAAAAAAAAAAAACCACAGGAAAGGGCCACCGAGGTCTCCCCAGACCGTAGGATGGGGAAGGTGAGTGCCTCCGTGGGACCTTAGAAGGGGTTTAGACCATCAGTGAGGCGGCAGCAGCAGCCCCGTGCAGTGTCGCAATATACCGGGAGATGGCAATCTTCATCTTCCCTCTCTCGGCCCGAGAAGGGAGCTGCAGGCCTGCCACCTAGCCACGCAGGGAATAAAGCTATTCAACTCAACAGCCTCGCAGATAAGTCCCACGCAGGGAAACCCCTCTTAAACAGTTTTTAAATGAACGGGGATTTATTTTTGTATTTAAAGCAATAACGCGTATTTGCCCTGCAGCGCATTATCTCCCTCTGTATTCTCGAATAAACTGTAGAAAATTAGAGTGTCTCCGTTATCTGTTTGCTATCTGCGGCGGGATTAGAGGCGTCATGAACTAAGCTTTGAATCAACAATGTTTTATTGGTTCATGTCACTGAAGGCTGGTTATGACCGAGCTAAATAAGACATCAAGTCTCTCTCCCTCCCCTCCTGCCCGCAGCCCGAGCTGCAGCACTGTGGATGTTCGCACAGGCAGACGGCCACAGCTCCTCTTTCTGGGGAGGAGAGAGAAGAAAGGGGAGAGCACCACGATTTCCAGCATTCCCTCCATTCCAGGGGGGCTGAAAGAGCAGCCTTTCTTGGGGGAGGAAAGGGAATGGCCGCAGCACGCATGCAAAAGTCACAGTTAGGCTGAAAAACTTTAGTTTAATGACTGCTTCTCTTAAGAAATAGACTTAAATACAAAAAAAAAAAAAAGGCAACCTGGGAATCTGCACCCTGCCTTTCAGAGGTCCTCCCCATCACACCAGGTCCCTCTCACTTCTGGAAGCTGGAGGGGAGGGATACATGTTGCAGGCACAACCCCTTTGCAAGTAAACACTCAAACCACAGCAAAACAGGAGGGCAAAGGGATGGGTCTGTGGCCTCTGGAGAGCTACCTGACCACTGACAACTATCAGGGCCAGCAGGAGTGGGTTTGCCAAAATCCAGGGCCACCTGGCAAGCCAGCATTCTCACCCTACTCAATTCAGAGCAAGCCTCTGCCATTTTTTAAAAGGATGGAGATAAAGGGCTGTTCTCTGGGGAGGCACCATCCCCCCATCTGCCTTCAGCAACCACAACTCCCAGGCAGGCTCCTTTTCTCCAGGTAACAAATTCCTGCTGGGTTTTAAATAACCATTTCTAACTGCCCAGAAATGGGGAGATGGCCCAAAAAAGGGCAGCTAGGGCCTGGAGCCCTGATGAATACCTCTGCTAGCACTGGTGTTACATGGACCTCATAGTCAAGGAGCAGAAAAATGATGAAGCAGTGTTTCCTTTATTCAGCTCTGTTTGAACATCAGGGAGGCTTGGCTGCCTCTCCGAAGGTTCTGATATTTGATTTTCAGATTTGATTTTCAGTAATTCCAAAACAAAAGAACAGCTTTTTAGAAAGGGAAACATCTCTACAAGGGAGCCCCAAAGCTGCTAGCCAATACTGGTTCCTATGATGCTCTAAAATAAATCTGATTTACAGCTCCGACAGACACAGCCCACCTCTGCAACCTCATGAGAGCACCCAGTGATGTGTTTGGTACCACTGCATTTCCAGTTCCATTTTTTTCTAGTTTATCCCAGAGCTGGCAGCTTCAGCGCAGTAAGCAAAGGTACCAAGAGGAAAAACGATGCTTCACTCACAGCACAACACCCCCCCTCAGTGAGATCCCATCTCTCACCTGCCTGTCCCCGTGTCCAAGCCCCAACGAGGAGTTTGGTGACCCAGTGCCTTGGAGCCAGAGCATCTCCCTCCCAGCAAAATGGGACTCATGGCTGTTGCAAATGCAAGTTACCCTTTCCTTACTCACCTGGGGAGGGGAAAGGGAACTCTTATTCCCAAAACATGTTGGTGTGATTGTCTTCTCCTCCTTCCTACTTTTTTTTTCCCCTTCTAATTGCATAAATGTCATTCTGTGACCCCATAACATCAACCAAGTGGTGACAACCATGCGGGAGAACCTCGGTGTTCCCATTCAGGTGTTTGTGCTGGGTGCATGGCACTAGATAGAGCAGCGAGTTCTACTGCACACCAAATAACCTTTGGTTCCGTGCATATAAGAAATGTAGCCAGGCTGTTTCCTCAATAAGATGTCCTTACTTAGTTTTTCTATTACTGTTATCAGAGAGGATCAAAACAGACAGATGCATTTACTGTTTTCCATCAAAAGATAATAAAAAGAAACAGTTTATAAAATCAGATTATATGAAAAATTGCCTAATGATTATAATTTCTAAACCCATTGCTGAATAATGATGTATTCAAGAGTTGTCATCGAATGATGAAAGAAACCTAATATGAAAGACTTTCTCTATGAAGAATGACTACAGATGAATTGCACAGAGATACAATCCTCTGATAAAGGACAATAAGAGCCTCTAGAACACTTAATAATAGACTACTCAGGATGAATTGAGTATTGCAATAAAAGCCCATAAATTAAAAAGTTTCAAAATGATTTCTGATAAAAGACATGCCAAGGTGAAATAAAAAAAAATAAAAAAAAAATCCTTGAAATCAACAGATGTACTGGCTATAGCACATTAGGTAATAGAAAATGCACTCTGCAAACTCAAAATAATTGATTTTAAAGAGAATGCTATTGCACCTTCTTCACAGCAAGCTTTCCCTCTGGAAATCTTCTATCTAGGTCAAATCAGAGTACAGGCATATCCTAGATGCCTTTCTGCTGTATGCTGCTGAGTCCCCAGCCTGAGCTGGGAAACATGAGGAAGAGCTTGAGGGTGAAGGTCAGATCTGCAAGAAAGGAGGAAGGTGTGATTTGGGCATTTACCAGCCCCTTCTCAGTGCAGGGACCCCAGTACAGCTCTAACCTACCCTCAAACCACTGAAACCGATTCGACTTCACTGGCTTTCATCATTAAAGAGCTTCTCAGCTCCTAAAAGCTTTCCAGGACCGTCTCAGGCATCACATGGGCCTGGCAGGACTCCCTTGGCAGTGCTGGGATGCCCCCAGGCCATGGTGGGCCCCAGCACCAGGGAAAAGCCAAATGCAGCCACATCCATGACCCCCAGGTGGTGATGGACTCTCCTGGCTGTGGAATGGCCAGCACCAGGTGAGAAGGCAAAGCTGAGAGCCCTCAATCTTCCATCTTGGAGGAAAAGAAACTCAAAGAAAGGGACTGAAGATTTCCCTTTCTCTTGATCACCTCCTGCCAGGCTGATGGGCTGAGCCTAGAGCGGTGGGGGTGGAGGCACCCGCGTGCAGCCCAGCTCATGGAACGTGCTTGGAACTGGTGAGTCTGCTGGGAGGAAGGTAAACCACAGTTTTACAATGTTAGACACGGGCTGTAATGCAGATGGGCATACTTAAAATAGCCCTGCTTGCTTGCTGTTGCGCAGGGAACTGGGATGATTTATCCTAAGCTGCGGCAGCATATATTATTCATGTTGGACGCAAGGAAAGCTCTTTGATATGTATCAGGAAAAGCTTCAAATCCATAAAAGAGATAAACTTGTATGAATGGTGTCACCCGGAGTAGAGATGAAACTCTCAGACGCATCTTCATAGCGCGCAACGCAGTGTAGGACCACTATACTTATACAATCTGTGCATTAATTTCACTTAAAAGAGAAAGTCATTACCATCTCTCTGCAGAGGGAGAGCTCAGCCAGCCAGGGCTCTCCCGGCACGTTTTTGAGGCTTTGTTTTTGATGCACACCACTGCTCGTGTTGGTGGGCACACCCTGGGGGCCTCACGCAGCACGAACCTCCCTCTCAAACCCACCGTTTTGGGCTCAAAATTACATCAGTCCACCCTAGACCCCCATCACTGAGGCAGCAAGTGAGGGAACAACAGAATCTGCCAATGAGCCCCTTGCTCCAGACCAAGTCCCCGCGGGTCTCCTGCCAGCTCTGGGATTAGTCTGTGACTAATTACGGCTTTATTTCCCTTCGAGAGACACCCAAGTGTTCAACACAACTGCAGCAGAAAACAATAATCATAAAGTCTTCCACTAAACGTCTGCAATTAGAGCATTCACAATTAATTGCGCTAATTAACCTTGTGCACAGAGCAGCTGCTGGAGCAGGGACAGGGGGAAGCGAATCCAGGGAGTTTCCCTGGCCAGCAGCAGCAGCATCCTGGAGCAAAGCACCTTCCTGTCATGTAGGACCCTCCCAGCCCACACAGAGCAAGGGCAGCGTCTTCCCAAAATTGCACAGATCACAAAGTTGGGGAGAGAGGGAAGGTTGGTGAGGAGGATTTTGGTGTTCATCATGGCTGGGTGCTTTTGCCCTCAGTGTTTGCGTGGGGAAAGCTATCACGTGTCCATCACTGTTTGATTAAAAGCTGTTATTTACGGAAAACTCAGGCCCGCAGGAGCTGGAAATGAGCTAGAGCTCTCTCAGGAGCCAAGCTTCAGAGGAAGCAGAGCAGGACAGTGCTTCTTCCCCCAGTACATACCCTACACCTCCAGCTCCCCCTTCCTAGCTTCGCTCCAGTTCAATTTTGGTTTGTTTAGGGTTAGTGTGGTTTTTTCACTTTCTCTCAAATTATTTCTATTTTTAACTCCCCAAACTCCAGGAAGATCCTTTAACTTTCCTGTAGGCTCAAGACAAACAAAGTCCAGGAGACAAAAAGCCCGAGCATCTCTCAAGTAAAGCAGCCATTGTGCTTCAAGAGCAAGCACAGTCCTGTTTCACCTGGCAGCCATGGTCAGAATTGGAGAAGGAAGCATTTTCTTATTTTTCTTGTCTCCCGAAGGCTCTGTCTTTACGTAACCTTGTTATTGCTCCTGCTACCAGACCTCACCACACTGAGTTGTAGGCAGACAGCGCAACAACACAGAAAGGGAGCAAGGCAGCCCATAACATTTCCATCCCAAACTTTCTGCCCTTGCTTGTGCTACTGACCTTAAATCACTGAGAGCCGCAGGATTTCTGCAGCCATAATTCAGGGGTGCCAGAGACAGATGGCCCTCCACCCCCCCAGCCCATGGGGCAAGGTGCTCCGCAAACAGTGCTAGGCACAGATCCCAGCTTTCCAGCCTGTGCTGACTCCATCATGGCCCTTCCGAACCCCTGATGCTCTGGGATAGGGGCTGTCCCAGCTCTTCAGTTTCAGACCAGTCTCAGAACCGTCTCTGGGAGAGGTTCAGTCCTTTTCTGATGGACTTTCTTTGCCAGAATATTCATATTTTCCCATCTGTGCCCTATTTCAAAGCCCTTTCTCTCCCTTCCTTCCTTTTTGACGGCAAATGTGATGCTTTTGTTCCCATTCTTCTCTGGCCCTGATCCTGTGGAAAATAAATAAATAATTAAATCAATGCCACAGCATCTGAAGTGGCTGCACAGTGGGTAAAACCCTGGCTCCCTTGAAACGGAGAGTAAAACACCCATTCATTCCCCTCCGCCACAGCGCTCACCCCGTGACTTCAATGGGACAAACTCACAGGGCATAAAGTTGTTTGTTGTCCCTTAAATGGCTCCATTGTCTATTGTTGGGGCTCTTTCCTGGGCTCTAAATCTTCCTTCAGCTCTGCTCTCCGCCTGTCCAAGGGCCCTAAGAGAACAGACACCCCCCAAACACAGTGAGTGCCGGCACGGGCTCCTGGCATTGCTCTGAGCAAGACAATGTTTGTCTTCCTAAATACATTTTCTGCCCTGTCTGAAGGCCACATAAAGATCTCCCTCCCTTTATTAATGGTTTTGTGTTGCAGTAATGAGTAACTGGTTTGGGGTTTTTTTTTTCTTCTCAAGAAGAAAATCTCTGCTTTGGCTTGGTGACTCCTGCCTTGCTCTCCCCCAGCCCCATCCACCTTGCAAACCCAGGCAGGCTGGTGGGGAATTTTTCTGCTCTGGCCCCCAGCACAGGGTCCTTTGAGACCCAAAGCTCAGCAGAGCTGAGCTGTACAGTGCCAAATCCTTGTGACTGGAAGGAATGAAGGAGAAAGAGCTTTTTACTAAGAACACACATAGTTGAATACATTAGGCATGGTTCCTCTCCAGAGCCTCGCGCCTGCAGAAAATCAGGGATAAAAGGTCCCTGTCCGGCCAAAATCAACTTGCTTTCAAGAACGTGGCGCTTGGGATTACGGCAAGAAGGGGGAAATAAAAACCTCTCCGATCAGCTGAGCTGATCCAGGCAGGCCTTTCTGGGAAATGCCTGAATACGACTCGTTTCGAGGGACTGGGGGAATCTGGTCGAGCCATTTCCAGTACAGCTGCAGGGGAGCAGGGAGAAAAGGGCTCTGCAGACAGCCCCGCACACTCTGTCCCTCCACTGAAGGACGTTTGTCTGTGCTCAGGAGGTATTTGGAGAGGATTCAGGGTTGGTTTTTTTTAAAAAAAATCTCCATTGTTGGGCGGCTGCAGCTGCCGCAGCTGCCGGGGCGGAGATGCGGGGACCTGCCACACGGTGTCACCGGAGATCGCCGCATACCCGGCCGCTCCAGCCCTCCCCACCTGGAGCCCGAGGGACTGGGAGCAACTGGGCTTATCTCTTTACATTGCCTCCCATCCCAACCCCACCCCCCCCCACCATCCCACCTTTTCTTTCATTCTCTTCTCCTCACTTTCCTCCCTTCTATTGCTCGCACCCCATCCACC
>WTSP01003882.1:0-11309 GCA_025331215.1 Actenoides lindsayi | reverse complement strand
GTGTCCCTCTCTCTAAACACTCTGGTCCCGGCCTGCACGCAGCCCCCCCCCTCCCTCCCACCCCCCCCCCGAGCCCCCCCCCCCCCCCCCCCCCCTTTCCCCACTGCCAGGGACTTACAGGGAATGTGTCAAAGCACATTTCAGAGTAATATGGCTGGAGAGCCGCATTCAGATAGGCGCGTTGTAATGTGTCTGACAACATTATATTCTGATCCAGCTCTTCACATAACCTTCAATTTATTTCTAAGCCCCTGTGTTTATTTAACCGAATCTGTCTTCCGTCGTTTGGAGCAGTAGCACTCAACCTTTAAACAGCCCAAGAGCCACTTCAGCCTCGAACAGATGCAGAGAGCTCCCGAGTCAGGGAGTCACAAAAGAACCCAGTGCATTGTGCTGTGGGTGCACCGAGCCCCGTGTTATTCATCACGCTGGCACTGGCACCTCAGCAGAGGTTGCGAACCGCGCGGCTTTGCTCAGCGCTTGGGAAGGGAGCGGGTGTGTCAAGGCTGGACCGTGCCAGTAGGGTGGGAAGGTGATGGTGAGGATGGGCTCCAGCACAGCAGGAGCCCAGCAGAACCCGTGCAGCTGGAAGACTGGGGCTTCAATGCGGTGCCATGGCTCAATCCTGCAGCCTTGGTGAGCCAATCCCTTAGCGTTTGGGCATGCTCACCCATCCTTCACAGAGTTACAATTCCCCCAAGGGCCTGTTGTGACAGGACAACGGGTGATGGCTTTAAACTAAAAGAGGGGAGATTTGGACGAGAGAGGAAGGAAGGAATTCTAGTGAAACACTGTCCCAGGTTGCCCAGAGATATGGTCAATGCCCCCTCCCTGGAAACATTCCAGGTGAGGTTGGACAAGGCTGTGAGCAACCTGCTCCAGTTGAAGATGTCCCTGATCCCTGCAGAGAAATTGGACTAGATGACCTTAAAAAGTCCCTTCCAACCCAAATCATTCGATGATTCAAGGCATGTTCACAGGTGACCACTGGCAGCTGCTGGCCCCCATGTGCCAGCAGCAACTCACCAGCAGTTCTTGCAGAAGCGAGTCATGGTATCACCGCCTCCCTCTAACAACAGAGAAAAATCACTGCTTGCTCAATCATTTTGCGAGCATCATTGCATCCTTGCGATACATTCATCTCAAGAAAGACCCCCTTCCCCCAAGCATTCTCCTTCTGCTACCCAACGCTTCCAAATGATAAGAGGAACGCAAGTCACACACCAGTCTGGTCACAGGTGAGAGTAGCCCTGAGCATGGTGCCGTGGCCTCACTGATGCCCCAAAACCAAGCAGATCCCCCATCCCACCAAGGCAGCCAGCACAGCCCCAAGCACCCAATCCTCCAGCAGCAGTGCCTGTGTCAGCACCTGGGCCAAATCCATCAGGATTTCTGTCGCTTGCTGCTACATTCCCTGAAAGCAGAATCCCCAAGACACCCCAGAATTCTGGGAACCCTCTACAATATGCTTTCCAAAGCCAGGGGCTTGAAGGACCAGGATTAGTCCTTCCTTTGGCAGGGCTGGGGAGGGGACAGGAAAACTTGGACTGTGACAAATCCACCTGCGCACTTGTCACCCAGAGAACCAAAGCCCAATGATTTCTTGCCGCTTTCCCTTTCAATCCACTGGAGTTTTGTGCTGGCTTCAGGTTCACCACATATCATTTAGAAACCTCATACAATTTATAGGAAAAACCTTGGCTTGCTTTTCTGTTTACTGTTCCCAGGCATAATGAAAATGTTAAAATGCTAAGTCACTTGACATCTGCCACTCCAGTAATGCACTTGCTTTACTTTTTTTTTTGTAGTTATGAGAGTTGGTGAATATATTTAAAGCTCTTCAATTCACTTAAGTCGAGAAAGACATGCTGCATATTCAATGAAATGCCACAGTTGTGACATGTTCCATATCCTCTGCTGTGTTAAGTCTCTTCATTTATTCTTTTACAGACAGTCACAGAATTTATTCTGTTATGAATAAAATTATCCCTGATGTCCTTCAGAAAATAATGTAGGGCTTTTGACTGAATGCAAGAAGTTCAAGGAAAATATTCCAGGTGTCCAGGACATGAAGAACAAGTCATTGAACCTCTTTCATTGAGCTGTCATCTCTCCCTTCTGCGCTGCACCCACAGTTCCACACAGGCTTCTGCCTTAGTGAATAATGATTAACAGCTCCGAAAACTTTAGTCTGCCAAACATCAGCCCCATGCACTGCAGTAACGTGGGCTGCTGCTTAAAACAAATATAATAATGCCTCTGACCCAATTTCTGATACCACTGGAGCAAGTCACCCATTGAAATCAGAGGGGTTTTGTAACACCAGAGAAACCACAGAAGTTTGTTACTCCGCTGCACGTGGCAACTGAGGTTTTGCATTAAAATAGTGCTTTGGGTCGTCTCATTTCATCTAAATCTTTTCAAGAGGCAGCCTGAGCTTCCTGGCCACAGGTGGGAGGCGGTCACATTCCAGCTCTACTCGATACTGCTGAATTTTAGCCGTGGTTGGGTTTTAGCGCTGGCACAGAATGAAGTACCCCAGGAACCAGAGGTGGGGGATCCCCAGGCTGGGAGCAAATCCCAGAAAGAGGAGGGAAGCTAGATTAGCAAAGGGAAGGCTGCCAGCTCAGCACACCACGCTAATTACTGTTTAATTGGCCAGGCAGCCCACATCAGGTGAGCAATTTGCCATAGAGTTTTTTCTTCTGAGGAGGACAGATCACAAAACCTAATGGGGCATGTACCCAGGGAGGATGGGACACAATGGTGGGGTGGGAAGCAAACAGTGAGGCTCTCCATGGACTACAGTACCCAAGCTGTGAGTCTGGACACCCCAAATGTAGGTATTGCAAGAGAGAGGAGGCCAGTTTAGGGTGGTTGTGCTTCACTCCACAGCTCTGAGTCCTGCAAACACAAGTGACTCGAGGAAAAGCCTTCACTGGTGACTCTGCAGAGAACTAGGGAAGTGATGCTTTCCCAGGGTTTGGTGGGATTTTCTCTGTTTGGGATTATTATTATTTTTTTTAAGTAAGGATCCTGTTTATGAGTTTGGTGGCAGCCAGGAGGGTAGAGAACACACACACACACACACACAAAGCACCTACATCCCCCAACCAGGGTGTCCCCATGAGGAACACGCTAGATAAAACAGCACCTGAACATCTTTAAACCTGGATCAGCTTTACAACCAAGAATATCAACACTTCCAGGTACACCTCAGACTTACCTCCAATCCCAGCTTCAGCTGAAGCCACCAGCAGCTCCAGCCTCTTGGAAGCCAGAGCAAGAGTGGCTGGAGAAATGAGAGCTAAAGAGCCTAATTTTCAGTCCCAGGCTTTAGAAACACCAATCACTATTTGCTACTTCCTGAAGCACCCACTTTCCCAGAGACCCTCTGCTTTATACACTTAAAAAAATCACAGACTTCCCTAGCCGAGGTCACGAGTCCCACAGTGTTTCAGTTATTTAATATGACCATGTACTTCTGTTTTTTGTAAAGAGCAAAAGTAGACCAAGCAAAAGTTGATCTCTGCATTAATTCAGAATATGGATAGACAGATGGTCTATGAACAGCAGAATAAAGATGGGGATATGGAGTCATTTTTCTGTGCCTCACAATGTAATTTTTTTTCCTCTATTGTCAGCATCATTGTTGATCCTGAAATTATAGTGTCTGAGGAGTTATTCAACAGGAGATGTTCGACATGAAAAGAGAGTCCTAGAAAATAACTGCAACAAGAACATTTAAATAAACCCAGAGATTATAGAGGCGAAATACAAAAAAAAATGACTCCAAGAAGCTCATTTGGTTTCATTCCACTACATTTGAGCATTATCTGAGAGCAGGAGAAAAACACATCCCAAACTGGTTAGGCACAATGAGAGAAAACCCAGGCATCTCTCCACCTACATCACAGCCTATTAATTACCCTCAGATTGCAACTCGAGTCAGGCATTCAGCATTCAACTAAACCACTAGTCAAAAGCTTTATAAGCTCGCCTGCATCTCCATGGAAGAGCTCGGCCTTTGTGGAGGACTAGAGTAGAATTGCTCTTGTGTAGCTCACAGAATGGTGGTGGGGTGTTTTTCCCCCCCTTTTTCAGTTCACCTCTTCATTTTCAAGGCCTGGCTGTTGGTTTTCTTCACATGTTGAACAGTATAAGCAGGACATAATTCCCATTTTCCCCACTATGCCCCCAGATAGCTGCAGCAAAGGGACTTGCTAAGCCCTGGAGATGAGTCCAGTCTTGCTCTCCTCCCAGCAAAGCCAAGCAGCAAACACATCTGCACACCCTGCAATGAGCATTTTAAAGGCACCCCACTTTCTGAAAAAAAACCTAAACCAACATCCCCAGTCTGCCAAATGTCTACCCAACAGCAATTTTCCCCTCTCTGCCTCTCACTTGAATGAGGGTTTTTTTTGAGACCCTCCAGCCTGACATGGGGGGAGGAAATTAAGCTGCTGCTATTGGTGTGAATAGTATTTTGCGATAAGTAAATCTTTTAGGTTTACTTTCAATTACTTTTTTTTTTTAATATCAAGCTTTTATCTTGAAAAGAATCAACGTTTCTCTGTCTTTGAAGAGCAGAACCCTCCTGATAGTCATTACTTGACTCAGCTGTTCACTCAGGTCTTTTCCTTTGATGAAAAACTTTGGTTTACAGACAGTATTTAGCATCCTGATTAGTACATAATGTGACCTACTATTGCAACAAATGGTGTGTGCAACACTGTTTTAGAAGCAGACTTAGTTGTACTAAGATGGAGAAACAAAACCAAACCGAAAAAGGAAGAATCACAAGTTACCACCTGCTAGCCAGTGCTTGTCCTACTTCTTCCTGGCCTTGGAGTCCCAGATATATAAGTCTTGGGGGAGGGGAATTGCAAATCAATAAATGCATCTCCACAGCAAGAACAGTTAGAGTTACACCAAGGAGAAAGTGAAATAAATGTATCTTTGTTTCATTATTACACGTGGCAAGGCTTTGATTAGCAGTAGCTCCAGCAAGACTGGTGCCTTCAGAGTGCGTCTAGACAATAACTGCACAGCACCCTAAACCTGAGCATGGGGAGCCAGCAGCCCAAGTTCACCATACTACTCACAACTCTAGCAGCTCAGGGTTTGCAATTCCCCCCAGAATGTGATGCCACGGACCAGGCAGCACAAGCAGAGGAGACCTAAGTGCTTCGTTAGCCAGGTTTTAGCAGGAAAACAGACTCCATATAAGCGGACTTTGGTGCAAGAGCTCCCCAGGATTGCCCACAAAGTATTTTGGGGTGCTAGAAAAGCGGTTATCCCTAAAGATCAAGAACATCAAATACTCTCTTCAGCACACATCACCTACTTCTGTGGGCACAACCCCGACTTCACTGAGCCACCTTAGCTACTGGGACATCCTCATGGAAGGGAGCAGCGAATATCTGGGATTACACATTAGCCAGAGCAGCCGTACCAAGGTCCCCAGTAATAGGAATGGTTACAAGACAGAAGGAAAAAAAGCAGTCAGTCACGCTGTTAATGTGTAACGCTCACTGCCAACCTTACTTTACCTTCTGTTCTCCTGCTTTTGGGTGTCAGCATCAGCCAGAAACCTCACAGAGAGAGCAGCCTATATGGGAAAGTTTAAGCAAGCCCCCAGGCAAGGTTTGCATAGGTGTGGGTAGGAAGAGGGCAAGGCAGGAGACCAGGGAGGGTTGGGAAACCTCATTTAGCACCTGCAAGCAATGAGAACCCTTTCCTCGGGCTCAGGAGTGGCCTTGATGAGGGAAACCTGGTGAAGTTTCCTCTCAGGAAAGGTCCTTGAGATGCTCTTTCTAAGGTGGTCCTGAACGTGCAAAGGCCTGCTGGGGTTGTCACAGACCTTGAAGCCTCCTCTTTCCACCTTTCCTCAGTTTTGCAGATCGGTTTCCTGTCCCCTCACCAGACCAGCTTTCCTAGTGTCGGGCTTTAAGGTCTAGGTCTCGGGCTTCAAGGTCTAGAGCTGTAGGGAACAGAGTTTGTCTGTCCCCCACAAGAGCCACACTGTTCCCCTGGGGACAGAGCTTAACTTCCCTTATCACTGGATTCGTATCCTGTTTCCACGGAAATGAAAGAAGCCAGGCAGTAAGCCCCCAACTTAGAACAACCCTTTCAGTATTCTCCATCACGCCATCACTTCGCACGTGTCATGCTTTTCCCAGGGATGTCCTTGGAGCATATGGCACTGCTGACCTGCTCCAGCTGGGGTTTCACCACTGCATGGCAACATGCCAAGAGCCGGACAGACCTAGGAGGGTTAGCAGTCACTGTTTCCACTGTCACTCGGGTTTTGTGTAGAGGAGACCAGCTAATGTCATTAGCAATGGGCAAATTCAGCTGAAAAGTGATGAAAACAGATGAAAAATGAGCTAAGCACCACTTCATTTCAATTCCCAGATCTCCCAGAGTAACCCTGTTGCCAGTGAGTCCCACATCCATCAGCGCAATGGGGATGAGATGAGGCCAAATCCACCCACGGGCACTCTCCAGGAAGCCACTGGAACAGGTGATGCCACCCCAACCTTACCAGCCTCTCCTGCCCTCCCTGCTTCGACACCAGCCTCCGTCGCAACCCGTGTCAGCAGCAACCCCACCAACAGCCTCCCTGATCCCTACTGACAGTGATGCCGCAGCCACGCTCCCATCTGGGGTCTGGGCGCTGGGAGATGGACGAGTGATTGATGGGGCGCCCGCGATACGCTCCTTATCTGTGGTTTCCCAGTTGGTTCCCATGTCGCTCGCAGGGTTTACAGCATCAATGTCACTTTCTTTCCCTTGGTTTTCCTTTTTTCTTCCTTTTTTTTTTTTTTTTTTTTAAACCTGCGTTGGTTCTTTCACACCTATTCATATACCCCAGGGAATCTGTTTCATCTTTGGCATTAGTAAAACTGGGCAAACTCTCCTGAGCAAGATCCATATTTCCCAGCTGTTCATGGAAGGCAGGTGAGTTTGAACAGATGGGCACTTGTTTTTCATGGCAGGTCCACTGAAAGCTAAATCCATCTAAAGCACCTTCCAAAGGAATTCTTAGTCAAATGCCACAATGGCAAATGTCATACAAAAACTTGGGTGCACAATGAAAGACCAAGATGAGCTATGGAGACGGAGAACTGAATGGACAGGCTTCATTAAGAGGAGAGGAGAAAATCAGTCTGGGTGGGAGCATCACTGGTATCACCAGGAGATCCATCTCCCTCTTTTTGGGCTGACAGCTCCTCCTCACCGCGGATGTGGATCTTCACTTGAAACCACTGGGAAATGTACCCTCTGGGCTTTGCCAGACAGGCGAGATGAGGACAAGCTCACAGTATCCCCAGGGAGTCCCCAGCATTTATGCAAAACTGCTGGTATTATGGGACACCGCTGCTCCCCACCAGCCCACGCAGTCTTCTGTGGCCAAGGGCTGCTGTCTAAGCTCAAACGTCATGACTTGAGGCTGCTGTGTCCCCATCAGCCCACCGACACCAACCCCTGTGCCTCACCAGCTCCCACCAGCACTTGCTCCAGCTCCTCCTCATTGCAACCAGCAGGAAAAAAATAAAGTAAGAGAATGACAAAGGGACACCAGCTTTTGAACTCAACCTGGCTGAAAGGGGCAACTCACATCCACCTCTCCACAGGCTTCATCTTTCACCTCCACCCCTCCAGATACTCCAGACGCTATGGACAAGAGCCAGAGCGAACCCTCCTCCCAGGGATGGGGTTTTGCTGCTGCCAGATTGTGTTGTGTGCTCAAACCTGCAGGGCCAGCCCACAGCCATCTGTTAACCCCAGGTGTGTACACGCCACAGCTCTGCCCGCAGAGCTAGACTTCTCCTGCTTCCTCAAACACACCGGTCACCCGACTTGGCATGCGTGGGGTTTGTTAAAGCGGTGTGCTGGTGTGCTCCCCCATACTCTCTCCCATCTACTACGGTTGAGACAGGACAAGACGTAACAGCTTTGAAAGAGGAGAGATTTCGACTAGAGAGAAGGAAGAAATTGTTGCTGCTGAGGGTGGTGAGACCCTGGTACAGGTTGCCCAGAGAGGTGGTTGATGCCCCATCCCTGGAAACATTCCAGGTCAGGTCGGCCAGGGCTCTGAGCAACCTGCTCTAGTTGCAGATGTCCCTGCTTAGTGCAGGGAGGTTGGACTAGCTGAGTTTTAAAGGTCCCTTCCCACCCAAACCAGTATACGATTCTATGTCCTGACATACAGTACAATATGAGCACTTTCCCTGAGCTGTCATCCCCTCTGCAGGAGAAGGTCCTCCTGGTCAGTTTGAATTCCTTCGTGTTTGTGAAAGGAGTGGGTGTGGGTGTGTGAAAAGTGGATATATATTCCTTCAGCCAGGGAAATAGTGGGATTATTTCACTCTACCTGGTCAACCCTCAGCATCCGAAGCCCAGGGACCAACCCTTAGCATTTTGTTGCGATTTGCAGAAAAAGATCTGTCCCGGGATTTAGGAACCTCTTGGGAATGCTTGGGTTCATGTCTGCCTCAGCTTTTACAGACAGCACAGGCTGGTCTTCACTGACACAGACACCTACACGCTCTGGGGACCACAGCCTGAAGCTCAGCTCCTGAGAAGGGGTCTCTCCGGAGCCCATAGTTGCATGAAAGCAGCCCACGTGTCTTCAGGTCCCCTCTGTGCAGTGTCAGACAAGCCTCTGGACAGGCCAAAGAAGTATGGGCTGGCTCAGAAACACTGGGAACAGACCCACAGGAGCACAAGCCCATCCTGAGCATTGTGCTCAGGCTGCTTCAACCCAGCCTCCAGCTGTTGCTTCCCAGGGGCACTGGGGATCATACACATGAAATGCTGGAAGGGTTTATTAACAGGGCCAAGGTACCCTGAACTGGCTTAAAATCAGCACCAGCTGTAGTCAAGGGTTGGCACCTTACATTTTGAGCAGGATGAGGGAAGGCATCTCCACCCTAACCCCTGCAAATGGAAGAGCCTGGTGAAAAGGTGGCTAAGCCTTGAAATGGGAAAAGTCCTTTCCCCTCATATGGAGACTTAACTCACCATTCCGTCCAGAGCTAGGGGCACAAATAGGCACCAGGGGACTCTGCACAAGAGAAGTTGAGCCTGTGACCACCAATACTTGGAAATAAACACCCTGTAACAAGGCGGAGCCCATCCCAACCTCTCTAAAGTGCGTTCCAGACCACCCATCTTGGACACTCATCTTTCCAAGAGATCCTGTGCAGGATATTTTAGGAGTAGCGTTTACTAGTCACACCTCTTGGAGATGGGCAGTGTGTTGGGTGCTAGGAGGGAGGGCAATGGGGATGGGTGGGGGAAGCAGACATCTGCTGTCCCACAGAGCTGCTGAAGGAGGAGATGTGGAGGGCACCAGACCACAGGGCAGGGTTGAGTTCATCACTGGTTCAGTGTTATTTATTATGTCCCAGGAGCTGGAAGGGATCCGGTAGCTCTTCCCAATCCATCTTTATGGTTTGAGAGTCCAGCCTTCTCCAACAAACCCATTACAATTATTGAGATTGTTTAAGGAAGAGGGAACAAACCCACATAGTATCCTGACCTCTGCTCTTCCACCATTTTTCCCTGAAGCAACACTTCCTGATGATCCTACAAACAAATAAATACCTAAAAATCCTCCCCCACCTGTGAAACATACCCTCCAACAAAACCCCCCAGCCTGTTTTTACTCACTAATGCTTAATTTCCACAACTGAGAGAAACGAAGCCACGCGAGTTTGGTGTGGAAATCTGCACTGTCTGCTTCACACAGCCTGAGGGTCTGGCTTTCAGTAGCTACTGCTGTAGCTGTGGACCACACTTCTCCTCTCCCCACCTCCAGCCCCGTCTCCTCATCCGGCTGCTCCCAGGCTCATTCTCCCTCCCTTTTTCGGTCCCAGCTTGTTCCCCTTTGACCCTGTCCCAAATCCAGCTACTACACCCTTGCCTTTCTCCCACGCTCCTCCTCCTGCTGTGCTGTGGGGATGCTGGGGAGGTGATGAGACACACTCCCACAGTCCAGGGCTCTGCCACGGGGGCACCTGCATGAGCAGTACATCCATGAGCTCTCACCCCTTACACAGGTTTATAAACAAACGTATAGAAGCACAAGCTCAGATCCCTCCCATTTACCTGGGGATGTGGTAAGACATGTTCCAGATAATCAAACTGAATTTTTTGTTATGAAAGATTAAGACTTTGTAGGTATGTAAGTAAAGAGCCAACTATTTACATTTCTATTTTAATGTGGGCAGCAGGCTTTTTTTTTAGTTATTATTATTCTCTCTCCCTTGGTCAGCAATCTGGGCACTTCTTTATTAAAAAAAAAAAAAAAAAAAAAAAAAAAATAGCGCCCAGTTTGGCAAAGTTATTAATTGCTCAGAACAAGATCTTTATTGATTAGTTTAAGGATCAATCACCTTATCTGTGACCAGGGTATTCAGCTAAGAGATATCGGTCCTGGGCCCTGGAGAGTTTCACAGTGAAAGCCAAGGTCTCTCCAGTGCTTTTAAAAATATGGAAGTATGGCAGGTGGTGGAGAGAATTTAGCCCTCCTTCAAGAGGGCTGGGTGCTTCTTCCTGGAGAGATGTGGTGGGGAGAGATTTCTTGAAAACGTCTGAAGCATGCCTGAAATGTCTGAAAAATGTCTGAAAATGAGGCAGCACAACCTTTTACTGTGTGGGACACGACTCCCCCTGACTTCACCTGTGCCCAGTGGCATGGAACAACCCACAAGAAGATGCACTGGTGGTGGTCATTGAAGCCACAGCCATTGGAAGGGAGACGGACTACTAGGCTTAGATGTCCAGCAAGCCCTTCTGGAACCTCTTCATATTTATGCCTGTATTCTCGGGGAGGGTCGTACGTTTCACAGGTGCCTCTTACAGCCAAGTACCACTTTTCACCCCCAGCTTCAGGAAATTTGGACAGTGACGGTCTCCCTTTCTCCAACCCCATCACCTTTTCTTTGCCTCCCCTTCCAAAAAAAACAACGAAAAAAAAAAACCCCAAAAAACCCCAACCGAACAAAACGAAAACAAAACCCACACCATAAGTAGATAAAATTACCATCAAAAATGAAAAGAAATCCAAAAAGGGGCAGGGGAGGGGGGCTGCAGCTGGAGCCGTCTCTGGCAACCCAGCTCTAATCTCTCACAAACCCCTGCTATCAAAGCTTGGATCAGCATATCTAATGTAAACGAGCTTTCACACATAAATAACGTGCCACATCTGGCTATTTGGTTTTTACAGCGTCTTAGCTACCGAGCGATTTATAGAGGGCGAGCTTGTTAAAGAGCCGCCCGGGCTGGGCCGGGGGAAG
>WTSP01003881.1:28421-61459 GCA_025331215.1 Actenoides lindsayi | reverse complement strand
CCGCCGCCGCTTCCTGCTGCCGCCGGCCCCGGCCCGCGTCCTCATTGGGCAGTGGCGGCACCGCCCCCAGCGCTCATTGGCCCTCGGGGGCTCCGCCCCCTCGCGTCGGGCGGGGCGGGGCCGCCGCGAGCCCCCCCGCGCTCTGCCGCGGGCGGCAGCGGGCGCGGCCGCGGGGCTGGGGAGCGCGGTGCGGGGGCTGGCCCCGTGGCCTGCGCGGTGCGGGGTCGGGCTCAGCCCCCACGGTGCTTGGTCTTGCTTTTTTTTGTCTGGCATAGCATTCAGAGTCGCTCCCGTCAGGTTTACGAAGCGTTGCAAAAACACCGCGTGATTCGTACGTTCACCTTGACAGCTGAGAGGAAGAGCGAGCAGTTATTTGTTCGTTGTCAGGTGTCTGTGGAAGCAAAACTCCGCAGCTTTGAGGTGTCTTTCTCAGACCCTCGTCCGGTCTGGGGAGTCTCGAGTCTTCGCCCGTTCCACCCGCCACCCGGGCAGCGTGCGTGTCTGGCGGGTGGCCGCGGGGAGGTGGGCGGCTGGCAGCCCCGCACGCCGCGCCGCTGGCTGCCCGTACTGCGCAGCCTGCCCGCGGCTCGCCTGCCCCAGCCGACAGCAGCGCCGGAGGCTGCACGGGCGGCGGGGAAAGGCTGGCCTGCTGCCCAGCCCCTCGGCTGCGGAAATGTCCCCAGTTCCTGTGAGCGAGCAGGAAGGAAATCCCATACCTAACGTCAGGGGGCTGTTGTTACTCGGCGGGATGATGCCTCAGGGCTTCGGTTGCTGGAGAGACCGAAATCGTTTAGTGCGGAGCTGAGCAAGCGGTGCTGCTATGCGATGGGACATCCTGCCGAAACACTTCCTAAAAAACTCACGCTTGTTTCCACTCGCGCCGGTTTTGCTCTTTCATTACTGCTGCTTTACAGGCTGGTTTAAGCGTAAGAGAAGCACTCCTGCCCCGTTAAAACTTCTGTGCTATGTGTTTCCAACTTTATATTTCTTTTTTGTTGAAGTGGGCTGAGTATCTCTGCATAGATTTGTAAGAACATTGATCAGATCTAAACTGATAAAGAATTTCTGCTAGTGAAGTCCACATTAATGGCCTGATCAAAATGCGCTGTTTCCTTGTAATCTAACCACTGAACGCTTAATTCTTAGTACGTTCTGTGACGGGGCATTCTGTGTCAAACGTGGTGATACTGACCTGGGAATACACGGTGTAAAAGCTGAGGAGGGCCCCCGATGCTGCTCAGAAGGCAGGTAGTCAAGAACTCAAAGCAAAGGCTGTTACTTTGGGAGTACAGAGAGAAGGTAAGAGCTGTGGGTACAGTGCAGGAACAGGGAGGGGAGCTAGGAAATGACAAAGTGTAGGTTTTGGGCTGGCAGTCTGGCTGCAAGGCACCTGGGAGGCTTCAGGATAATGGAACTGGCTATCTGGGTGCTTGCTGGATAGAGCACGAGGCTATGAAGTGTAAAAAGAGAACAGGATTCAAAGAGTGTACTCACACACGTTTGTCCAGGGTGGGTGGGTTGAGAATGAAAGATAAATGTCACATGTGTGTTACAGAACAACACACCAGGAACTTTTAATGAAGGTAACCTGGTTTTCTCAGCCCGAGTTGTTGATGCCCATCTGTTGTCTGAAGGCTAGTTGGCTGGGCTAGCATCTATGCTGCTTTCCACGGGGCAATGCAGCAGGAGACTGATTTTCAGGTGAATCTTTAGGCAACAAGTAGTCAGATTTATTTGCCTCAGCATCTTTCTCTGTCCTAGGTGCAAAATGCCTGTAAAGCCTGTGTCAGTGCCAGTGCCCTGTATCAACATTTTACCCAGTTTGTCAGGATACAAATAAGTGGCTTGGGAACAGCTGGAGTCTGAATTGTTTCATTCTTCTTCAAAGGTATTTCTTCAGCCTTTTTTTCCCGGTATGACACTGCCTCGTGTCTTAACTGGATTACTTGGGCCATAGCTGCAAAAAATGTCAGTGTTTCACCGTCAGTGCCGTAAGATTTCTCACCAGAGGGCAAGAGATTCAGGACCTCAGCTTGGCTCCAGGCAGAGGCAGAATGAGGAGAAATAGCTGAGGATTAAAACAAGAGGTGCAATGTGCTTAAGCAGTTGTGCTGAAGCATGCAAATTCAAACAGTTAGATTTAAACCTAATTACTTACACACATTTAAACAAAGAGGCGGTCTCCAAACCCTTTAGCTCAGCATATTGAGATGAATAGAGGTACACGGGTTGACTGGTCAGAAAACACTTCACAACAGTGTGAAGAAGACTAATTCACAGCCTACAGGCAATTATACAGAAGTAACCTGATAAATTATTGTTGATTATAGTGGGAGTAGAAACGTTAATGTGCTAGATACATCATGCCATGATGTGGTGTATGGTGTGGCGTATATGGATATGGTTATTACGACAGTCTCAGAAGGATGTGAACCATTTCTGTACATAAGCTGCTGTCTTTGGAAGAAAAGCAGTTGATACTTTTCTCCCCTCATCCTCCCCTTGATACTCCCCTTCATCCTCCCAAGATGATACTAGTTCTCAAAGTGTCTGAGGAAACTTAGGAAGAAATCCTATTGCTTTGAATGATTTTTACTGCTTTTAAGTGTGTGATACTTCACATTCACCCAAAGTTTTAGATGATTGTGACTTCCATTGCATCCATGTAACAAGAAAAAGGAAGGGTGATTTACAGTTTTGGCAGCAAGTATTTTGAAGGCTAAGAACAGAGGAAAAAATAGCATAGGAAAGACCCGAGAAGAGAAAAAAAAAAAAAAAAAGATACAGAAGAAGAATTCAAACATCTGGCTAAAAAGGAAGGAATGGACCTGTATGGGGAAAAAAAGCAGACAAGACTTGGCAATTATCTTCAAGTGGGGGAGAGAAGAGTCAGAACTGACCTTACCATAGTGTTTGGGCTTTGATGTTAGAGGAAAGACAGTGGTGTTATCCCCTGTAACAGAGGAAGAGGAGCTGAAGAGCATGGTTGCAGAACAATAGAATCCATTTTGGTCAAGCCAAATGCAAAAAGGTGGTGAATCAGCCAAGATTAAAGATCTGAGAACCTCCAAAGGATGTATGATTAAATGGAGGAAAAGAGGACCAGCATGCTTAACTGTGACTGAAAGTTGTCAAAAGTAATAAATAAGCCCTTATGGAATGATGAAATCACTTTAGAAGGCAGGCTTAGAGATGCAAGACTCCAATGGCCATCCAAGGGCAGGATTCCTTGCCAGTTTCTGACTGATCTTTTTGCTTTTTTTTTTTCCCTTTTTATTCCTTCAGAAGTGTGGGGGCAGCTTTGTGCTGAATTGCTTCTTCGGGAAGGTTTTACTCATCTTAATCACAGATGATCAAATGAGCAAACTCATAGGATGAGTAAAGTTTTTTTGATTTCAATTATAAAAAGTGATGGCTGAGTAAAGAAACCCATTAAAGCATGTGTCTATTAAATTCTAAAACATTCTAGTCATCAAGATTTACAATTACTTTGCATTGTAAATTCTGTAAAGAGAAGTTGGAGACAATCAAGTAACAGGAAATGATTGTGTTCTTGTCTTCTCAAGAAAAGCAGAAAGCAATTCTTTGAATGGGGAGTGACTACACCTACCTATAGATAGCTTTGTCTTTTGAAGAAATATACTGACAGACGTTGCCGTTCTTTTAGTAACAGTATTAAGGTCCTGATGATAACCCTATTACACTCTTGGGAGAAAAATTAAGTAGTTTCCAAGTTCCATTAAATATCTTACAGACTTGTATTCAACTACAGTCTACAAGTCTACGAGTTTCAGCTTTTTTACTCTTCAGCATCAACATTATTGCTGCACTTCTAGAAAACAAAGTAAACCTATATCAGGCTAAAGTGCTTTCCATTCCTGTAATAATGCCTCTTGTCCTATGAAGTCATGCCATCATTTATCAAATGTCTCACAGGAAAACAACTTGTTTATACCCAGAAAACCAGAAATGTAAAGATTTTGCTCCTTATCTTTGAGAGTGTGGCCGGGAAAAGAAAGAGACCCGCATGTATAGTGTACATACAGATGTATATATAATAGGCACGCTTCTCTTTGAAGAAATTAATTTCATAAGCCCATTGAGAAGTTTAGAGTCATGTTGTCTGTTCCACTCACATAGCTCTTTTCAACACACCTATGTCATCATGGTGAACGGTCAATTTCTGTGTTACAATTGTCTCCTTACCTAAGGCTATCCTGATGTTGCTGCTTTATAGATTTGCTAAAACAGAAAAATACATCTAATGTTTTCCCTTGTGAATCTGGTGACCAGGTGGTGAAAAAAGCCCTTTTCCTTAATCACGGTCCTACCGTGCCTAAACACTGTACGTTTGTCAGGCAGACTCAGAAAGCTATGGTACTGTTTTGAAGACTGTGGCTTCAGAATTAGTTTTGGCGTATTTTATTTGCTGTCCCTTTCAGAGTATGCTTAGGTCAATTTTATGCACAAATTTAGAAATTTATCTTTTTAATTGGTAGTGTCATATGACTGTTGGTTCCCAGAACCTCTGCAGTAAGTACATTGTCAAGTATTATGTCGCAAGAGCCTTTGCCTTCACGTTCTATTTACCAACACTGAAAGGAGAGAGATCTTTTTTGGTCCCTGGTTTAGCTGACGATAACAGACTAAACAGTTTCCCTTGCACAAGTTCCTTTTGTCAAGAGTCAGACAATAAAACAGCCACCTGAGAAACAATTGCACGTGGTCCTCCTTCCACAGAGGGCAGTCCTGGAAACAGCAGGAATGTATAGCTGTAGTATCTAACAATGCCAGGACACCTGGATGGTCCTGGAAAGGACTGGGAAAAATACTGTTACACTCTGGCTTCATCAGACCTCAGTACTATCAAGACAAAGAGTGAAATGATGACATGAGATCTTTCACCCTTCTTATATCCTGTAAAGATTAAGCATGGCATTAACTTGAGGATTTAGGATATAATTTCTCACCCTATTTTTGCTGATATGCTCTGATGACATATAAGATAGTAGCATAGCACTTGTGCAAGCCATCAAATCAAAGTTTTATAACTCTGCTACTGCTTAACAAGGTTAGGTTTCCATTCTGATGTTGTTTTCCAGATAAGGGGTTTGTTCAACTCTTGTTTTACCTGCAGGATGCACAAAACTGAAGTGGAAATAGGTGCTGGTTTTGAAATATTTTCAGTGAGATCTTCCTCCACCGTTCATCCCCTTTGTGCTACCTTGGTCATGCTGCAAGTTTGACCCAGGCTGTATTTGGTGAGCTGCAAGTTCCTCTTGAGGGATTCTCCTTGTCAGCCTGGGACAGAACAGGGTCTAGCTGGAGCACTTTAAAATGTCTTGGTTAAATAATATCAAACAGTAGAATACTGTAAGATGTATCTAGAGTAAAGAAAGAAAGTCACTTTAAAACAGGACAGAATTTTCTTATTCCTTACAAATGGAGATACATTTCTTTGAAGAGGAAATTCCTTTTACTCAGAGCTGCGGGTTGCATTATATCATCTGGTTTCTTTAAAAGAGTCCAAGCATTCTGTAACTCTTCATTTCATCTGCGTTGAACCTATACCCATTGATTGTTTTACCTGATTTCTTATCAGACACTGAAAAAAGCAAAACAAATTCCTTGGACAGTAAATGTCTTGCTTTCCTAGTGCAGTGCTCAGAAGTACCCCTCTGTGCTAGTTTTTCCATGAATACTTAACCTCTAGTTTTGGATTTGTCTAGCAACAGGAGAGCGTTATCCTGTGAAAATCCTGTATCATTTCTACAGCTTCAGAAATAGCCAAACTGGTGTTTGGACTTATTTGTACTGGGTAAGCTGTCTTTCTTCTCTGTCTTACATATAAGAGAGGAGAGGTTGGCAAAAAGAAAATAAATCCGGTGAGACCAAATGACGTATAGCTGAGGGGAGAAAATAGGACGAGCATTCCAGCTGGGAGTCCCTCCATTAGCTCTGGCAAGGAGCAGCCAAAGTGCTTGCCAACATCCAAGTATTATTTCATCTATACATGCACAGAAGTAGATCTGTTGGCATTCGTACCTGTTGCTTGAAATTTATGTTTCTTCCTGTGAAAGCTTAAAGTAGAAATGTTGGCACCTGAAATCCTGTAATCACCGCATCCTCCGGGCTGCAGCCCGAGGCTGAGTCGTACTGGCAAGAGAAGGACTTGAACTAACTGGAATCAACTGCAAGGTGAAATTTAACTTTTTCCTCCCTGAAGAACCGAAATGTGCTATTACAATAGAGACATCTGAAGTTTGAAGGTTAAAGCAGGAATATTCTATGTGGACAAGTCAATAAGTCCCCAGAGGAAATGTGAAGGATTAACTGTTAACATAGAAGAGGAAAGGGCCAGCAGAGTTAGACAGAAATGTCTGACTGAAAGCCCCAGCGTTCACGTTCCTACGCTTTATTTCTGTTGCTGTAGCTGTGCAAGTCATGTTAAAAGAGCAAAAGCGGTGCTGCGGTGTTTCTTTAGGTGCTGCCTAGTGTTTGTAAATGTAGCCTCAGAAAAACAGCTTAAAAGTCAGAACAGGAGTCGTGGAAACGGAAGAAATTGAAAATCAAATACTTAAACTCCTCCTGGGGGGTTCCCGCGATGGTACCTGCGACGGAGCTGCTATTTAAAACGAAATTTACGTTTGTCTGTGCGGGGAGGAGGAGGAAGCCTCCCAGGGAGGGCAGGCGAGCGGTGCCTGTCAAGCGGGCTAAGGGAGCAGGCGGGGGGGGGACCGGGGGCGGGCACCCCTTAGGCCGCTCCGCCAGAGCCGGGGGCTGGGCGAGCCCGCAGCTCTGCAGCCGCTTTTCTTGGGAGCCTCCCAAGGGCGCTGGTGAGCACGGAGCAAGCTGGGGCCAAGCTGCGAAGACGGGTTAGAAAAATAATCGCACTTGCTACTTGTTATCTGAAAAAAAAAAGAGAGAGAACCGACCCCAAACACCCCCTGAAAGAAAGGGGTTTGCAGTCATCGGTCCCGGGGAGCGGCTGCGCAGCCCCCGTGCTGGGAGAGAAGAGGGGCGGCTGAGGGGGTGCTGCTGGCACTGCCAGCGCCGGGCAGCCACGGAGAGAAGGCACCGCACCAGACGATCCGCGGCTCGCCTCTGGTTTTCAGTATGTTCGTGTTCGGTTTTAAACTCCAAAGATAAAATAGCATCAACAGAATAGTAGCCTCCCCGCAGTTCCCCAACTTTATTCAGCTCCCGGGGCAAAGCGCGATTCCTGCGGCCGGGAGCGGCCCCTATCACGGCTTCTGCAGAAACAGAAACGAAGAAACGCGGGCGGGTTCCCGGGGAATCCAACCCGGCCTCTTCAAGTAGTGAAACCCGCCCTCTAACTGCGCTCGGCACCCGTCCCGCAGCGCTGCCGCGCAATGTGCGCGGAGGTCCGCTCGCTGCGGTGTCCCCGCGGTACTCACGGGCGGTGCCCGCAGCCGCCGGGATCGGGAAGGGCCGCGGCGATGCGGGAAGCGCGGGCAGGGGCGGAAACGGGCGGAGCTGTGCGGGGCCGGGGGTCCCGGGGCCGGTCAGCGCCCCTCTCCTCCGGCCGCGGTCCCCGCGCGCCCCTCCGCCCGGCCCGGCTGCCGGGACGCGGGGCAGGGCTTGGGCGTTTCCCCTGCCGCGGGGGCACGCAGCGGCCGCGCTTGCCGGTGCCCGCATCCGCGGCAGACGCCCTGCCTTTTACGGCGGGCAGGAAAGGCGGTCCCAGTCCCCGGCGCTCGGAGAGCGGTGGAAGAGCTTTCCGCGACCGGGCACCGCAGAGCGGTCCTCCGGACCCGCTTCCCCCCGCTCCCCGCGCCCGCTCCGCTGGGCAGCAGTTTTCTTCCACCCCGTGTGACGTCGCGTCTCCCCGTCGTTGCCCCGGGGCGCGGGCAGGGGGGCTGCCCCTCCGCCCCCTTCCCTCCCTCCCCCTCCCAAAGGTCCAGCGGCGGGTACTTGCTGCTCCTGGGCAAACATCCGGCGCGGGCAGGTGCAGCGCGGCCGCGCCGTGACAAAGGGCCCTCTGCGGGTGATGTATGGGGCGGCGGGCAGCTGCCCGGTAATCCCTACCGGCGGGGCCCATCGTTACGGCGGGGGGAGGCGAGCCCCCTTCCCAGATGCCTCTTCCGTGCACGGAAAGGCGCTGCGTCTGCTCCTAGAGTTGGGTGCTGATGATGGTGATAATAATGGTCTCCTTTACGAGTAACGCCGCGGACCAGTCCCGGAGGAGGCGGTGCGGCCGCCCGGCACGGCACTGCGCGGAGAGCACCTCGCTGCATCCGCGGTGCTGCTCGCAGGTGCCAAGGTTCCGTCGCTCCGAGGAGGAGCGGCGGGGTGCCGGCCGCAAGCGCCTCTTCCCCTGCCGCGGGAGCGCGGGGGTCGGGGGAGGTGCACCCTTCGGGCAGGGGGCAGCGCTGCCCCTCCCGCCCAGCGGCCGCGGGCACTTGCGCACGTGGTGCCCCTGCCCTGCTGCCCCCGCCCGTGCGGAGCCCCCGCGGCTTCAGCAGGGACCCCGGCTGTACCCAGCCGCCCTCCCGGCGCGGCGGGCAGGGAGCGGCCCCGCTCTGCAATACGGTCCCTCTGCCGCAGAGGTCGCCACCTGCGAGCGATCCCGCGGGGGAGCGGGCCCGGGGCCGCGCGGCGTGAATGGGCCCCCGCACCCCGCAGTGCCCCCGGCAGCGCCTCGCCCCTCGCCAGGGTTTTTTTTTGTGAATGGGACGCTCTCGGAGCGGGCATGACGTCAGCGCCGAGCCGGGCTGCGGCGCCCAATGGCGGGCCAGGCCTCGTCCGGCGGCCGAGGCGGTGATTGGCTGGCGGCCCCGCGCGGGCGCCCACGCAGGGTGCGGCGGCGGCAGGTATAAAGCGGCGGCGGCGGGCGGTGCGCGGTACCGCGGCTCGGCGGCGCCATCCCCGCTCTCCTCCGCGTAGCGCCGCGCACGCCCCGCACCGCCGGTAAGCACTGCGCGGCTGCCGGCCGCGGCTCTCCGCGTGCGGCGGGTCGCGCGGTCCCGCTGCTCTCCCGGGGCTCGGAGCTTAACGCGGGGCGGTAGCGCCTTCATTCATTTGCTTGGGTGCGGGCGGGCAAGGAAGGCGGAGGAAAGTTACTCCTCTGTCTCTCTCTTCCCCTTGCCCGCCTGCGCGGCGTGGGGTGTCCCGCCGGGCGTGCAGGACGGCTCTCCGTGCAAAGTCCTCCCGCTGCCCGCCCAGGTGCTCTGCCGGTGCTGGGCACCGTCCGGGGCCCCGCGGGGAGCGGTGCATCCTTTGGAATCCTCCTTGTTCCGGTGAGCAGCATCGAGAGCTGGGAGCTGGTAAAGGTGGAACCGGTGTGGGTAGTTAATGATGTGCTCGTCTGAGTTTGTGAGAAAGAGGTGTCTCTCAAAGCAGGTATTTTCAATTGTAGACTTTTTTTACAGGATTTGTTGTTATAACTAATTTTGAACTTTTTTTTTTTGTTTCAGAGTATAAATATTTATTGAAATTTAATTACTGAATTCTTATAGCGTGATCTGAGTTAGTAGTTTGTAACTGCCAAAGAACAAGCAGGTTCAGGTAAAGTGTTTGAACGCTAAAATTGTTAAAAATGTTAAACACTAAAAACTTCCTTCTTCTGGTGGCTTGTATCCCATCGCTGTCCCTGCTTACGTCAGACACTCCTGACTGTGACATTGTGTGCAGCAGTCAGGCAGAGCAATGTGTTTTTCACCAGTGTTGGAGAAAGTCTGCATTAAGTTACACGTAGATAGCTGTACAGAACCGTAGCTTGGAAAAGCTGCATTTTTATCCCCTGTAGTAGTGCTAAGTTTTGTCTTAAAATTCTGAGAAAATCAAAGCACAATAGTAATAATCGAAAGAAACGAGAAGGTAATATCTAAAAAAAAAAAAATGCTGTTAGTATTTGTGCTACTTGTGGCTAGGAGACTATGACCTCTTTAGTAGAACGTAAAGGATTGAGAGGGTTGGAAAACAGCCATTGCTTGATGTACCTCTTTATTGTAGAGAGGAAATCATGGTTATGCTGAAGATTTCATCTTTCCTTGCTGTTTATGCCTTGGTTGTGTGCCAGATGGACAGCTTCCAGGCAGCCCCAGTCAGGTAAGAAGCTGGTCCTGTTGCTGAGTGCTATATCTGAATGCAGTGAAAATACTTTATATCCTTTAGAGATCTAGCAGGGAAATGGACTACAGCGAATGAGAGAGCATCAAAATCATCCGGCTATTTTGGACGCTGGGGCTTTTTTATTACGTATATAAAACCTAATGCTGTGCAAGGGAAAGGTTTGCACACTCACACCGGTGAGAGATGCTGTCAGTGCCACACAGTGATGCATGACAAGCCCCTGCCTCCTCTGGATGGCACTCTGCAGCAGTCCGGGTTTTATTCACCCTGTTTTGCTTGTCTCTGCTTAGACCTGGCTTGGAGTCCATAACAGACCGAGTGACGCTCAGTGATTATGAAGCTCGAAGGTTATTAAATGCGCTTGTAAAAGAGTTCGTACAGATGACAGCAGAAGAGCTGGAGCAAGCCTCTGAGGGGAACAGGTAAGCGCCGCAGTCCTGGGGTGAGAGAAGGGCAATGGGGCAATGTTATGTCTTTGATATTTAGCACAAGCCGTATGAACAGATCCTCTGCAGGTCAAGTATTTTTTCTTTTCTTGGGGTCATGGCTAACTGTGGTCACCTCACTGGTAAAGGATGATACTGCAGAGGCACCCTAATGTTGGTGTCAGGAGAATGGCTTCTACCTAGTTCACCTGCTTCTATCTGCCTCTTGCTACTGAAAATGGAGGGCGATTTGAGCTTGAATGAGAGGGTTATGTTAAAATATGGCAGCAAAAGGTATGTCCCCCTAAGGGGAGTATTAGGGACTATTCAGTCGCTCTTGGATTCTCTGTCGTGGAAGTGCATGCTGTTGTAAGGCATGGAAAGTCCCTGGCAGAGGGGACGTCTTCCTCCTAATGCACGCAGCACCACTCTTCATCTAGACCAAAGGCATGCAAGAGCATTTGCATTATCCTAACAGGATTTGTACTGCAAAGCATGGTGGTGATGTATGAGAGACTGAGCAGCATGCTGAATACACGGGCAGTAAAACTTCCGGATCTCTGACTAGGAGCATCCAAAAGGCTAATGAACTTGCTTTTCAGCAAAGTTGAATTCATTGAAAAATAGTGTTTTCCTTCTGACTGCATCTGTACGAACTTCCCTGCATGGAATGTGATGTGGTGGTTTTTCTTTTGTTAGTTTTTTAACTTGTCCTAACTATAGATTTATCTAGGGAAGAAATGCACGAACATGCATGTTTGAGATTACTCTTCTTTTGGGCATGTTTTTTTTTCCCCCCTGCAGCCTGGATAGATCTATTTCCAAACGCTGTGCCAGTCTGAGTACTTGTGTGCTGGGCAAACTGTCTCAAGAATTGCACAAATTGCAAACTTATCCTCGCACTGACGTCGGGGCTGGAACTCCTGGCAAGAAACGAAATGTGCTGAGTGACCTGGAACACGAACGCTATGCAAACTATGGGGAACCCCTAGGAAACAACTAGATGTGCTTATTTCTCCCCTTCTCCCTTTTTTTTAACCTGATGCATGTGGATCTAACTTTGATTGCTAACTTTGCTATATTCTTTTGATTCTGTTTTTGACAGAGAATGTTTGAGATGGACTTAATGCTAGGAAGGCAGAGAACATAACATGCATACCAAGCTAGGGAAAAAAAATAATGAACAGCACTATCTTGACATTTCAAATGATTTTCTTAGACCCTGATTAAAAAAAAAATAATAAAATCTTAAAAAGGCTTTTCATTTCTGGCTGCTAAATGTACAAGTAGACTCTTCTTTTGTGCTTGCCCACGCACTTGTTCAATAAACCTATTTTTCTATAAGGATTAGATCTGCTTGGCTTACCTTGTTTTTAGACTGTGAGATTTCTAGGTAAGACTAGAAAAATTTTACAAGTTATTGTGATGCTCGAGAGACGATGCCAGTAATTCTAAAGAAGTTTAAAGAGAACTTAGAAATTGAAATTACATGCATACCTTCATATGTACCAATGTCATTGGGCATGGATGCAGCCATGTTAGTGGGGACCCTAAGAAGCTAAGGAATCTGGAGAGGCTCATACAGATTTGTGCAAACAAACTAGAAATGTTATCCTGTTTAAAACTGGGTACTGAACATTTCCAGGTAAGAATTTTGTAGTTCTTTCTTTTTTTTTTTTTCTTTATGCTAGGTCTTTACACTAGTATATTTAAAGCTTGAGTATCTTGAAAGTATTTGTAATAATTCAAGACAATATAATGTAGATTAATTGTAATGAAGAGACAAAATCAGATTTCTTTACAGTTCTTCTGTTGCAGCAGTGCATCTACCTTGTAAATAGAGGTCTGTTCCAAAATACTGGCATTGATGTTACAAACAGTATTCGTTGTTAAGCAGCACAAGAGAGTTTATTAATGTTATCAGAGAAAAATCGTTCCTACAGCAAGAAAAAGTCATTGCTTTTGTAGAAAATATGTTGAGCAGGGACTCTGTGAATATGTATCCCTTGAAGTCCCCCATCTAGCAGAACTGCTGGCTGTAGACTGAACTCTGAGCACAGAACTCATCCTGTTGAAATCTGAACTACTCCCATGGCGAAGTGCTGTAGCAGAGGTCTAGCTCCAGGAAAGAGAGGTTCCTGCATTCCCATTAAATACATGGTAGCACTATGAAAGCAGTGGGTCAGCTGCTGTGCAGGTGCAGCCCTACCAGAGTCACTGACAAAGCTCCTGTTGTCATCAGTGGTGTGAGGATTTCATGTGTTTTCTGGGCATTCTGGAGCGTAAGTGTTGAAGTGAGAAGCTACGGATCAGTGTCTGCTACTGTCCTTCAGCATCACCACAAACAGAACACGGATCTAAGCTTTTGGAGAATGTAGGGCTTAGTTAAATGTTCCAGACCTGGACCTCCTCAGCACCTCTCTGTTGGTTGTAATGATTTGATGGAGGCAGGCTCAGCTCAGGTGCTGCTGAAAATCTGGCTTGGCTTAGTCTGCAGTCCCATTGCCCAAGAAAGAAGGGGCTCAGCCACCTTTTGTAAATTGAGACTGACAGAAAAAACATGGAAACTTAACTTCTAGAGCCTGTAAACTGAGCAGGCAGAAGTTGCAAATGCCTGCTGCACAGCAAGCCTACTTTTTTTTTTCCTCTAGAAAAATCTTTCCTAGGCATAGCAACCCTTACTGATGTTTCATTGTATGCAGGGTGGGTACTTCAGGAGCTAACTCTATTTTCCTTTTGAAAAGCAGTGTCACAGCACAGAAGAGGGCATGCAACACAGCAACCTGTGTGACCCATCGTCTGGCAGACTTCCTGAGCAGGTCAGGAGGAGTGGGCAAGAACAACTTCGTACCAACCAACGTGGGATCCAAGGCCTTTGGCAGGAGGAGAAGAAGCATTCAAGTATAAATAGCTGAATGATAATGTGAATATGGTAAATATGCTGTAATAAACTGAATCTGCAATGCAGGCAAGAGGAATTTTATCTTTGCTGGATGAATTAACAGACCTGTGATGATAATTGCTGACATAGCAGAGCAAGTAACAACATATAAAAAGACATTACATTTGTAACCAGAACATGTTTAGGCTGTGAAGAGCTTTTGTAGATGTTCTGCTTTGCAATTAATTAACTAAACCCAACAATTTTGTTGGAATTATTTGCTTATTTTACCAGTAACATTTCATTAGCAAGATATCAGTAACTCTGGATTTGTTTCTTTCAGATTACCATGAAACTGAAAGTTCAACTATAATTTCTAATGAAAGCAACTCTTCTCCATCGATCAAGACAGCCAAAAAGAAGATTAATTTTGCATCCTAATCTTGAAAATGTTTTATTTAATACAGATGAAAACACTTCTGTTATGTATAGTACAAGAGAATCTAGTTATTAAAGTTAAATTATTGTATATTCTTTTTATATGCAACTCTATTTCAAATAAAATGTGAGAGCATCTATTATTTATTTATCTTCCAGCTTATATGTGATTCATGCTACTTATCCTGGCACTACTGCCACAACTCGGGGATTATACTAAACTGCTGCCTGGCCAGGCATATGTGTATTATACAGTGTGCTGTGCCTTCATGTAAAACACTTAACTAACCTCATTGTACAGTATGTTTAAAAAGAAAAAACCCAACAAACCAACCCACCACTTCAATATTGTATCATTTGTGGATTTACGCAAGATTAAAAAAAGTATTTTAGATACACTTGGATTGAGAAACTGATTTTTCATTGGGACACAGGTATGGAAACATTTGGCACTGACCCAACATCATTGCACATCAGAGGGCCCATTGATGTTTCTACAGCCTTATTAACTGTTAATATGAGGCATTCAGAACAGAAGCTAGCTGCCTTTCACAAAGCAGTAGCTCAAAAAGACACCACTTAATGAGACTTCTGATAGATAAAAAAGATGCCACATTTACATTTAATAAAACCATAGAGATGAATATCTTCAGGTGGGGGTTAATATTCAATGTTTTTATACCAGGTCTAGTTCAGCTGAAAGGGTCTGATGTGCTTTGAAGATTTTTGTCTAAGGTTGAATAAATGAGTTGGAAAGGGAGAGAAGCAGGAGCTACAGAAACACACTTCTTTTAAGCAATCCTGAAACAGTCTATTTAGAGATCAGGGATAAATAATTAGAGTGAGTGGAGAAGAGGGTAGCTGGAAGCAATCCATAGTCTTCGAAGTGGTGCTGCCAGCTTCCTCCTCAAAGCTGCTGCTGTTTCACTTTAGTAGCTGAGTCAGATATTTGCTTAGATTTGTTTTGTGCCCCACAGCTGGACTCTCAAATCTGCTTGAGCAGTTCAGATGAAGATCACCTAGCCACGCGAAGTAGAGGTTAAGGCTCTCATGATATCTCTGTCTGTCTCTGCTGCAGGTGTAATAGCAAAAAGAGAAGCATGGGCAACCAGATGTAGACATAGCCAGTAAGGTCGTCCTGTGACAACGCTTCTATACCATGCTCATTTGTGGCTATGGTTTTACTCCCTGGAGAACATTTCAGCCCTGGTAAGTCAGTGTACAAAGCAGACCTTGTCGAAGATAAGAAACAGTTTAGAGGGAAAGTTGCAGTGCCTAAATGGACAAAGGAGGAGGCATGTTCAGACTTGGCTTGCAGACAGGTGTTCTAGTGCTTTTTTCCATTTCTTTCTGAAGTATCTGAGATTGCTGACAACTGGGTGTACTATACCCCATGGTGAAGGACTGCCCTGTGTTTGCAAGAGGATCTGGTTGGGTTAGATCCAACTTTCAATTCTGGAACCTGGCAACATTCTTTCCAGGTTTCAAGTATTTTCCCCCATTTTCCTTTGCATGCAGTGGGGGTTATATGCCAAGATCACCTGGCTCCCTCAGCAACACTTTTCCCTATCATTGCAGAGCCTCTGGGCACAGGTGACAAGTTGTCTCTTTTGTTCCCTACTCTAGCACCCAACAGCTTAATCTCCTTCAGGATAAAATGTCTAAGCATAGTTATTGGGATAAATACATGTAATTTAGTGATTCATAGTCAATAAGAAGCCAGACAATGTTAATGGGCCCCTCCTGGCTTTAAAGCCTGTGCTCAGGCAGTTGATTTTTCCTATTTACAGTCATTCTCTGTCGAGGCACCTGAGGCTGCTTTGTGTAAATGCATGACAGCTGTAGTGTCCATCTTTTCTGAAAACTGTTTGTCCTTCTTTTCAGTAACAAAGTTATGCATTTTTTTTTGTCAGCCAAAGAGATTTCCTCAGACTAATGTTCTATGCCAAATCATAAACCCAACACGTAAAATGGATTCTAGGAGCCTTGATTCCATTTTTTACATTGTCCTGGTTGGAAGAAGGTTGGATGAAACATTTGATATGTGTTTTTTGTTTTGTTTGCTGTTGTTTGTTTGGTTTTTTCTTTAGGAAGAAATAGTTATTTTCATATCTCAAGATCTATTCCTGTTGTGTCTTCTGTCTCTTTTCTCATTAAGATCTCTATCTGCACAGCTATGCAATACACTCACCAAATAAAAATGCCTGCAAAGGACAGAGAGCCATAGCACTATGAAAGCAAGGGCGAGTAGGAAGAAGGTGAGGACTCTTACATCCTTTTCCGTGATGTGGAGAGACAGTAAACCCTTCACCACAAAACTCAGTTGCTCAGGGCTTTAGGAGAAGCAGATTGTTACTGAAACAAGACAAAACTATAGGTGTAAACAATATTTTAAAAAATTTTTTTAAGGCAGTGGACATGGTAGAAAGAATTGAGAAGTCACTAGAAGCTTGTCAATCGCTTTGGCTGAGTTAGTGAATAAGTGGAAGAAATTCCTTCCATTTTTAAAAAGTGCTGTTCTTGATAGCATTACCCAAACTTGTCAGCTCTTAAAGAAACCCCAAACTTCTACCCCAGGAGAAAATCTTATTTGAGAATTAGTATTTAATAAGGCAAAGTATGGTTTCTAATGTACTTACCTTTCCATTTTAATTGCATTGCCATTCTAAGCTTGCTGAAAGCTGGCAGAAAATACAATGTTGGTGCAGTATGTGTGAGTGGCGTCAAACCCCAGTTACTTGGTATTCAGTCAGCCAAGACGATACAGATCAGTCACGCACTGGTACTTGTAGTTTGTTTATGAGGCAGTATCATGAGGCCAATAGTTTAGTTCTGATGTTTCAAATGCCCGGCGATGTGTGTTTCCTTCTAAAATAGGGCATTTCTTTAAGCTGTGTGCAAAGGCTTTGGCAGTTTACTTTGCAAGTAAAGGCAAAAGGGGAAGAAATTTCTGAGAAAGAAAGGTTATGAAATTTGCCCATTCCTCTGCTCTGAGCTGATGGGAAGTAAAGAAGCACCATCTTCTGGACAGTGAATAAGCACAGTGAGGACACACCGGGATCCCTTCCAGATGAGGTCTTTACCTACCTGCTCCTGCTTCTGTCTTGCTGGTGGGTGCAGCTTCCAGCTGGACATGGAGTGGGTGAGCGGGGCTGCTTGCTTGTGCTGATGCCACGAGGCAAACTCACCTGCCTGCCTACTGAAGCGGGCTGCAGGGATGGGAACGTGCAGAAAGGTGTTCTGGGCTCCTTGAGGTGTCATGAGCCCCCAGGGCCACTGTGCAGGGCTGTGGCACCCTACTGGGTACCAGGCAGGTATGAGCCAGCTGCTGTGGGGACCAGGTGATGGATAACAGGAGTTAATGTCAACACTTGTCCTCATGGACATTTGTAGCAGCCAAAACAGAGATGCGGGAGCTGTTCAGCTCTGCCCTTTTTGCCAAGGGGCAGATGGTCTCCTGCTCCTACATCCAACTGAGTTTTTGGTCCACACTCACGCACCGGGACATCGTAGCATGTATTGATAAAGCATCATTTTGAAATAACTCAAGCAGACTTTCACCATGGTTCTCTCCAGATAGCTAGATCTACTTTTTCTCTTCCTGTTAGTGGAATTTAATTCATCTTCCTGAAAGCTTCCATCATTTGCAGTGTGAGAAGGGAGCAGAGCTAATGCTATTGCTTCTGACACTGAACACTGCCAAAAGCAACTTAGAGCAGGCAGTAGTAAATTTTGGTATTGGTTATTTAATCCAGCATTTTCATGTCTAATTAGCAGATTGAACATCTCTACAAGGTGAAGAATTTAAAACATGCTGGAGAATTTAGGTCTGTGCACTTTTCTAGACTGGACTATTTCAGAACAGGAGAATACCTGTTAGAGATGAACTGGGCATTTCAACCTTCATTTTGCCCATGTTGAGAGCTGGCAAATTCTTTCCAAGCTGGTCATGTTCACTGCTTGTGACAATCAGGTGCACACTGGTCTGGCTGCTGGAAGGGATGCACGTGGTGCATACATTTGCCACCTCTTTTCTGTTTTAAAAGTCACCACGTCTGTTCTGCACGGAATTGTCCTCTAATGTGGATGCTTCTTATGCTTTTTAAGGGTGTTTTCTTAAAATGTCTAAGGAGTATAGTACCTTCCTTTTTTTTTTTCCCCGGAAGGTAAATAATTCCAATTTTTAAATCATGCCAAGCATTGCAGTGCTTTCTCTAGGAGATTTCCAGTCTATCCTTGGAGTAATAAGAATCATTGCAACATTTCTTTTTTCTTTCTATTCTTGGCTTTATCATAATTCTTGTTTGCACCAATTACTCTTTTGGCTGGGGCTGAAGTGTGATCCCAGCCAACTTATTAACGTCACCTCCACAAAAGCAAATGTTGCCTTTAAAACTCTCAATGTGTACCTCTGGGCAGGCTTTTTTCCACCCCCTAATGTATGAGAAAATACTCATAGATCCCAATTGGTACTTATTATATTCATATTGACTGTCCACAAAAGATGATTACACTCTTGCTGGTTTGGCTTTTCTATTTACTTCTGGTGTTGTGTAATATTTCTTCTTCTTTTCAATAGCTTTTCCTAATAGCATGTTATCACATTAGCACATGAGACAATTTGACATTGCATTCATCTATTTGATGTCTATGAACTACAGTATATATCATATATGCAAGAAATCCATGTGATTTTCCAATTGCTCTTTGAGAATCTGCAAACCAGTCTTCTCCAAGGAGACTACATGATAAGGAGTGTGGTGGTCTGCAGGTGACAGTCATGTATGGTAGACATAGATACAACAGTCTTGAGTAACTCCTACCAAGGTTGACTTGAGTAACTGCTCCAAGATTGCCAGCAAACTTAACGCTTGAGACACCCGGAGCTGTGCTATAGAAAGGAAATTGCCTCAGGATGAAGCAAAGGAGAGGAAGCAATGAAGGCTTTAAACACTAAACAACTTGGTGATTATGAAATGCTGGATGCAGTAAGGAGCCCTGTTTCCCTGAGAGGCCACAGTTCACGTTAGAGCATAGGAGGGTGGAGAGGACAGTCAGAGTAGTGTTTTCAGTGCATTACCTTGTTTTTCTTAACATGTCATTCTGCTCCTTCAGCACTAGTCAAGTGTTGCTGGTGATCTCCTCCTGTCTCCGAGCCCTCTCTGTCACTCAGGTCAGGAAGGCTGGTGCTAGGGGCTGGCAAGTTGTTTTACAGCAGGTTGCTCTGGAGCTGGTGGGTGCCACGGGGGCAGGCTGTGCCCCAGCCTCTCCACAGCGAGGGAAGGGGTTGACAACTTCTGCTCCTCCAAGCTGGAGCCCCAGCCTTGCCCTGTGGCCGAGGTATTTCCTCTTGGCCCCTGGGAGAGAGACATATGAAGACTGCTTCCCACTGCCTGGCCTGGCACATCTCCTGAGGTGCCAGCACTGTCAGAGGAGCAGGAGCAGTGTAGCTGTGTGCTTCTTGGCTGCCTCTCACCAGCTTCTGTCCCCCTGTGGCACCGGTGGCCCAGGGTGCTGGGCATGCTGGAGGGTGCCTGCTTCTCCTTTGTCAGGGCCAGTGGAAATAGCCCATGGACCATGACTGTCCTCGTCATGATAGGTCCCACTGACCTCTCTTTGTTGCACCATCAGCTGTTCTCCTGTATAGCTTTGCTGCAGGTCATAAATCATGATCATAAGGAACCTTTTCTTTTTTTTTTCTGCTTAGAAAACTGGGTATTTTGCTTACTTTCTGCTTGCTCCCTCTCAGGCTATTTCTGCTCCATTGAAGAACTTCATCCTATAGCTATTTGGAGTGGCAAAGAGATTCACCATAGCTTTGCAAACACTTTCAAACCCTTTGAAAGTCCAAATCATTTATGTCAGCCACATGATTTTGCCCATTATTCTGCTGACACGCTTGAAAGCCAATTATTTTAATTAGCCTATATTCCTAAATAGTTACATAGCTAGTTTATAATTCAGTTTTTGGCTCAGGATGTAACTATGTTTTTAGGTTGAACAACATCATAGTTTTTATTATTAGTGGGAGTGAATGGCCTGTTACCACAAATGAATCCCAAGCAAGTGGATCCTGGGGAAGGATGGCAGTACCAGTGTAGTGACTTTCATGTGGATGGGCAGATTCTATCTGCCTAAGAATCTCAGTAGCTGAGAGGTGCTTCTTAGTGTGCCAGTCCTCACACAGAGGCTTAACAAGACAATGCTGCCAGGGATGTTTTTGAGCGTGCGTGTACTTTCCAAGCAAAGTTTTTACTCTTAGTTAATGAAGTCCTTTCCTCCTAGGCTGGAAAATTCTTCATCATTCTATAAAGATACTGTCTAAGTGTTAAATTAGTTATGAAAATTAATCTTGATTTGTGTTCTTAATGTGATAGAAACAGGGAATTAAATGGAAAAAGGAGATAGATCTGACTGTCAAGTGCTGAAGTTTCAGAGTTTAAACAAAAACTGTCTCAGTTTTCCTTCAAAACACTTACAGATAAGCAGATCAGAAGCCATTTGAAACATTTTATGTATATTGACAGACAAGTCAAAGAATTTTTCACAAACTTTATGCCTTGGCTGTTTCTAGTTCAAGCATATTCCTGGTAAGATTACACACTTCAACAAGCAAACATATTGTTTGAAATGAGAATTTATACTAACATTTTCATGTCTTTATTTCAGTCTCTGGTAAAAATTACATCTGGGAAGAAGAGAAAGGAAGGCATTTCACTTTCTGCTTTAGTAAGTTTTTAGTGACTGCATAGAAATTAAAACTAGATAAACATGCTCAAATCGAGAGTGATTGGTAAATACATCTTCTAGAAGCTAGAGGGCATAAGAGACACAGAAGTCTCCAGTATAACTTCCTTATCAAGAGGTGTGTGTCTTTTAGAGTAACTTTCTGTTGCTTTCGCATAAAATGGCACAAGCTATTAAAGTTAAAACTGATTTTGTTCTCTTTCTGAAGAGGAGTGACTGAAAAACTGAAACTGCTTTCAGGATTTTTATCAGTTTTGCAGACAGTGTAAAAGAAATTCAATTATTTGTAGAGCTGTTGAGCTCAATGAAGAAGTTAATATAGGCTTCCCATTTTTAATGCAGAATAGTTTAGTATCAAGTTTATGTTCTGCACGAGCTCCTATTGTTAACTATTAAAATGGAGAGCTACTAATAATTCTTTTAATGGAAAAAGTGAAAGTAAGTTTATGGGCATAAGAGCACTGCTATCAAGTGGAATAACCATAGACTTCAGAGTTTCACTTGTTTAGCTGGTCTGCTCAAAATATTTTGTAACTTTTCTTTGCCTCTACACAGTATTTCTGTGATAGCAAAATCCTTCTGTGTTTTATGTTACAGTCCATGTGTCTACTGGTATAATAACTGCAAGAGAGCGATACTGGCAGACTCTGCACTATAGACTAAAACTTATTTTGTTCACATTTTGAGAATAAAGTTTCACAGGGCTTACCCTTAATATGCATGAGATGCAGAACATCCTGAGCTGCTCTTTGGAAGACCTCCCCAAATTGCAGTGTGTCTTGTCTTCAATTCAGTGTAATCCGATGAGACAACCGAACTTTGCCACAATCTGTGAAGGAGACAAGATGTACATATCAATTCATTTATGCTGGGTTTCTCAGGTCAGTTGACTTTCTCTCTCAGACAGAAACTCAAATGTACCATGAGTTTGTAGAACTTCAGCATCAAAGAAAAGATTCCCTCCAGCCTTTGTGAACTGCTACGTTTTCCATAGGCTTTATGACTGAAGCCAGATGGATTCTGAACCATGGGATGATATTCCAGTAAAAAAAACCCAGGACTGAAACTCCACTAAATTATTCATTAGGTCCTGAATGATGCAGAGAGGGTTACTATAGTGAGCATTCCTGAAGATGAGAGCAGCACCCAGCACGGCCCTGCCTGGGCAGTACAATACAGTACAGTACAGCCGGCTTGTTTTCCCAGGTAGGCATCTGCAAAAATGAATACCTTGTATAAATGAACTGGAACAACTGTGTTTGGTAGCTGTCTATTACTCATCTAGAAATAGTCAATCTAATTCCAAAAAAACCCCAAAGTTAAGTGCATGCTCCCGTGCCATGGACATAAAAGCACATTCAAGTGCTTTGCTGAAAAGCGCTGGGCTTCTACACAACTTTACAGAAAAACACATCTTCAGGCTTGCTGGCTCAAATCTGGTGAGGTCCCCTAAAAACTGTCACAGATAAATACACGAACACAGAAGACATCAACACAGAGCTGGTTCCAAAAACAAATGTGTACCAATAATGTAATTCTGGGGTATGAAGCATTTTTCCAGCTGGCCTTCTGAAGCTGAGGAACTGTACAGCCTCACCTAAAAGTAGGTATCTCGAGGTACGGTGCTGCTGTGGCTGTCACGTTGTAATAATGATCAGTGATGTGTTAATATATGAGTGGGGAAGTTAAGGGAGGGTGTCCAGCACAGGCAGAGAGACTGGAGTGGAGAAAGTTACAATCCTGACCAACTGTGTCCCTAAAACTGAACTCACCTTTCGAGAAAAAATATTTGTACATAATAGTCTGACATCCACTCCTAGCAGAGAAGCAGTGGTAGGGGGAATCACGCTGCCATTTCACATTTGTGTTGGCCTTGAATGTGGTAGCGATGAGTGCTATAAGAAAATCCAAGAGCAAAATAGTGGGTGATCCCACAGTGCTTGAGATACCCGCAGTGCCAGCAGGGCTGAGAAGTTATAAAATGCTGTTCTTTGAGTGCCAGCTGCACTCTGGGCTCCGGGAGGCAGAATCTGGTACACAAAAGAGAGTATAAGCGTGTAAGTCGGGGCAGCACTTTGAACTGTGCAATAATGAGCCAAGGAAAAGCTGGAGTACTCAAGCCTCCCCGCATGTGACTTTGTATCTTAAATAATATCTTTTTAGCATTATATTAATATAAAATCCAAGGATATAGTAATATGCAGATTAATTTAACTCAGCTGATATCCCATTTTAGATGTTTGGCTTCCTTCTGATGGTGGTTACTGCTAAGAGCTGTCACACTACTTGAAATTCCCTGAGAACAAGGTACAGATGTTCCTTCACCACTGAATGTCACAGAACATTCGATTTTTTATTCCTCTAATGTTTTTAAAAGAGTAATTTACGATTTATTACAATGCTTTTCCTGTTCAGTAAAGGGAAGATAAAACTTCAGATACCTTGTAACCCTAGAGTAAAATCTAGCAAAATAATCTGATACTTTGTTGTAAGAAGCCCAAGGGCTGTTTGCTTTGCTACTGGCTATCTAAGCATACGGCTATCAGAGTATGTGACTCTGCTTAAAGGCATTTTTCATCCTGAAAGTCATTTGCAGAAGACTGATATGTGGTTAGTCCTAAAAATGCAGGCTTTGATTGAATGCAGCATTAAGTGCATGCAGTAGAAGACTGCTGTCTTTGCGTCTGCTACAGCAGATGTGCACACCACCTTTGCTGTCACTGGTGAGACTGTGCTGCTTGGCAGAGGCATGGAAAAGGTTAAGAGTTGTTTCCTTGAAATTATACATAGTTATGTCTTGCCACTGCCACAGGTCTCCTCCTTCCTGTCTGATGACTGGAGCTATCTACAGTACCGGGGTTTCATATTTTATTCTCTGAGCTTGACTTCTAAGAGATCATAATTTATAGGAAGCTTCACTAGGAAACCCTGTATTCTAAAAAGTTATGTACTCATGACTTCTGCTGCACAACGGGCTTGTGATTTTTGACTTGATTTTTTTGTGATATCTTCGTCTATAGGACTGAAATAGGATGATGTTTAGTTATTGCTTCTCTGAACTTTTGACAGTCACAGGGCTGTTTTCAGTGTTATTCCCTATCCAGTCCAGATGTTTCTGCACATGAGCTTCCCAACCATTCAGCTTATTTTTTTTTTTGAGGGCAAGGCTATAATTTTGTCGTGTAATGGAGGACATTTGCACATGGAGACTACCCAGTTCTTGTGGAAGGACTCCAGTGGCTCTGGCATTCTTGCATGACTGTGTGTTGTTACTGAGAGCCCCGAGAACCCACTGCTGAGTTAGACCCGGCCTGGCCAGAGGCCTTGGAGCACTTTCTCAGGCCGCTTTGGGTGCACTGTTACGTGCTCAGGAGAAGACAGTAACTCAGGCTTGTGGAAATCCCACACGAATGGCCCTCGAGATTACTGGCAGTCCTCTCAGCCTGCGCTTGACCGCTGCTGCCTGCAGCCTGCACTCCAGCCTGCGAGCTGTCCTGGCAAAAACCCTTCTTAAACTCCTCGCTTTGGGCCACAGTGCTCGTCCGGGTGGGAAGAGCCCGTGGACACCTGGCCTCCTCCTCAGAGCTGTTGGGGTAGGCCAGGCTGTCTGAGAACTGAAAGGCTGCTTTCCTCTAACAACACTGGCTTTCTCCATTGTCTGTACAGCAGGTTTTACGTTATGAAGTTGTTGGAATAAATACGTGAAGAAGGCAGAAAGGGAGAAAGGAAGTTCACATTTTCTGGTCAGAAGTATAAGAGTAAACTAAAGTGACAGTCATGCAAAGCCTTTGGTGTGTGCCTCACTGCAGGCACTCCCAGGAGTCCCACTACCATGGGGGCAAGACAGAGCAAGACTAAGAAGATTGAGAATGCACGTAAGTGTGAATATATAAAAAGTAAAATAGGAGGAGATAAGCTGGAAGGGGCTAAAATCCAAGCCTTAAATTCAAAGAAGAGAGATTATTCTGCTTCTTTCCCCTTCCAAGTTGGGGGCCAGTTCTGACTAAGCTGTATGGAGCAAGAAATGTGCCCTAATCTTAACAGAATTTGGGATGCTATTTAATTTGCAGTAGGTGAAGTAAGGAAATTGTGGCTGAGCAGAAAGGATCGTTTTTGTTGTGTGAATGTAGTTGCAGGATGCAACCACAGACATAGCCAGGAAAAGAATGAAAAGCATGTTGGTGGTACCATGAGTACTAAGGAGTGCTGGTATCAATGCCAGTGCATACTGGCCACTCTGAGTACTTACAATGAGAATAATTAATACCAGATTCCTGAGAAGGTGGTGGAATTTGCCAGGCACCCAAAAAACAACCAGACCATTTTCAGGTCCTGATTATTTCCTAATGAACTGCTTGACCCCAAGGGCCTATAGCAGCCATGCAAGTCTGCATTGCAAAGCCCCTTAGAATAGCTCCATTCAAATACAGACATAATTACACCTCTCCTCACAATATTACATTTCAAATATCCTCCCAGTAATCAGAATCACTGCAGTGTGTGAGGAGTGAAGAGCTCCTTTATCCTGACAGCAGAAAGCATCTGAACTCTTATGAGCTAAAGAAGGTTTATAATAGGAAAGGGTAATAGAAAAGGCTTTGAGGCATCATCGCAGTCACAAAAAATGCATGAGCAACTCTGAGCCTGAGCGACAATGCTGTCCCTTTACTAGAAAATGCTCCGATGGAGATTGAGAGAGAACAAGAATCCCCTGCCTCCCCCGCAGAAAATCACAGCTACAGAAAAGTGGCTGTGCATTTCAGTTTGTTCCCATGGTTTTAATCTTCTAACTTGCTCTATTTATTCCTATTCAAGGCTGATTTATGTTTGGCAACTTTACATTACAAATATGTTTCCACTAACAGAACAACACTTATACTCGCAGGCAGGATGAGGGGAATATGACGTGTTCAGATGCAATGTGGACCAGTCCTTTGGCCAAGCTTTCCATGCAAACGTCTCTGATAGTGCCTGTGCCTACTGATTTTTCTCTGCTTGCAGTAGGCTCCCAGCTTTCTGTCTCCCCTTGATGAAGAGCAGAAATGTTAACCTCATAAGGGATTCCTTCCAGTTTGTTTCCCAGGGGCGTTTTTGGTACTAATAGATAATTCATTTAACAACTGCATGGTTTTTACATGAGCAGTACATAACACAATAGTGAGCTTATAAGAAACTTCACCCAGCTGTACTGTGCTATGCTATGACATCCAGAGCTGCTTTCCAGAATGGAGTATGAGAATTTGTCAGTCATACCCAGTATCCTCACATCAGAATGGTCACTTCCCAGGTAGGAGTAGGACTCAGCTGGCAGCTGTGTAAGTAGGGAAGTCTGTAAAATTCCAACATCTCATAGACACTAAATTCCTACAAGGTTTGTCAAAATCTGCATCCAGGTAGTTCCCTACTAAGGGAAAGGTGAGGAATTAGCTGATCTTTTTTAACTGTCAGTCACTGTGGTCTGGAGTCTGTCAGAGGGAAGCAGGGGAGCTATAATGGGTGTGTATATGGGACATCATAAGGAACTGAGATTGGGAAGTATAATAAATGGCATGGAAACCTGTAGGAAAGCAACCTTTGCTAGTTCTGCTGCTTGTACAGAGATATGGCCTTTGCAGTTTGTCTTCAATGGGTATGGGTGTACACTCACAGCACAGGGGTGAGTCGTCTGGGGAGGGACCATTTTTGTCAAATAAAAGCAACTGGTAGTGGTGATTTGATCATGGGACAGAAAGTGCCAGAAAAACCAGTAGCTGAACTAGAAGAGGAGCCTGAAGATACAGCCAGCTGGCTCCAAGGGCATTGCTTTGCATCGCAGGTGACTGATGTGCCTGTTGTCACCTACACAGAAAGAAGGATACAGAAGCAACGTGTAAATCATATTTTAAATGGAGGAAGAATTACTAATGAGCGAGCTGTACACTCCTGAGCATTACTGCAAGAAGCTTTACTGAAACAGCTTGCAAAGTCTGAGGACTGGGAGCATACCCAGAAACAAGCTGAGCTGCTTTGACTGAGAGCCTGTCATTGACTAGATTAACGGTTTGAAGAGATATGGTTTTGTGCTAAGTGAGGGTGGCTAACTGAGAAAAGAAAAATAGTGTTCAACAGATATCAATTTGTCTAATTATATGCAAGATTTATTTAAAGCAGAGACTGGGTGTGTCTGTCGGAGAGCATTTACTGTTGGAAGCGTTGGGTCCCCACATGTGCTATCATTTAGCTGGTTTTAAAAAGTTTAAGAAAGAATGTATTTCTTGACACTGAATTGTCTTATCTTTGTTAAACTACAGGTGATCCCATGTTATGTCTATGGAGCTATCAAAATAGCATTAGACATAATGAAGGAAATTTTATGTGCCCCACGGTCATTGGTATTTCCGAGGAGAATAACAAGAATGGGCCGAATACCAAGGACATGGGGACTTTGCCTAACAGTTAATCTGTGGAAGGGGCTCTGGATCTGCATGACAAAGGTGTGAGCTGGAGCCATAGCTCCATGCAAGCTGTCCAGGGGTGTTCCCCTGGTCTCCATGAGTCATGAGGACTGTGGGAATTTGTTTTCTTATGAAACTGCTATGAAGAGTGGTGAATGACAAAGTCCTGCTGGAATTTTTGTCCCAGTTTTCATTAACCTCTGTAGAGGTATTATTTTAATTAAAATAATCTTGACAGCACCTATGAAAAAGCTGTGGAGGTTGCAACAGCAATTAAATGTGTTGTCAAAAATGATAAGCAGCCTGGTATCACAGGAAGGAAATTAACACTCTGACCAATAATGGAACAGTAATCTCAATCCAGAGCTTTTTGTCTTTTAAGAACTCCTTAAAATGGATGGATTTTGGAGACCAGGCAATTTTAGAACAAGACAGTTAAGCAATAGGTGCCATAAAGCATCTCCATTTTAAAAGTCGGTGTCATACTGGTGTAATAGTGGCTGATAGCCAGACAGCAAGAAGTGTGATGTTAGTTAGCTATTAATAATGGTGGATGTGCAAAGCCTTGACTATTTGCCTAAATTTTAGATATCAGAAAGATTGGTCATTGTATTCAATGGTCCTGGCCATGGAGCTTAACAATGACCGACATCAGTGCTGGTTGTCTGGTTTGGGTTGTCCACTGCAGAGAGAAGGCATGGAAATGCTGGCAGGCTGTTCACTGTTGTGAGGACAACAGAGTTTGAGAGCCTTGGTTTCTAGATTATGTTACTCTGAGTCTCATTACTTGGGAGCTGCATTGAGCACATAAATGCACAGGTCTTTTCATGAATGACAAACTCCTGAAATCCCAGTATTTCATTCATCCTAAAGGCACCATTTGTCCTTTAGATGAACTGCCACTGCATTTGGGCTGGCACAAGGAAAATCAAACCGTCTTTGGTGGCCCAGGTTGGAAGGTGCAGTCCTCTCCCCAGTCACACCAGGCTCGAGAGGTGCAGATGGAGCTGTAGTGGGTGCAAGGACTAGGGCACTCTGCCCAACATGCTCACAGAGGAACTGGTGAGAAAGGTCACCTGAAAGGAGCAAGCTGTAAAAACAGCCTCAGTTTTACTATGGGAGAGGGTGCCAGGTGATTGGACTGAAGATTGCTCTCAAATGGCTCCTTGGGAGAAGAGAAAGGGGAATAGTCCCACCACTAGGCATCAGGCAGAACAGATACAGGCAGGCCTGTAGGACCTGGGAGGGGATGAATGTGTCATTATTCAGAAACTCTGAGTGCAAAATGATGCTGAAGAAAGTTTCTGGTTTCCTGGGTACCCCTGTGGCACCACCCCAGGGAAAATGCCTCTCCCTGTCACAAGGCAAGGGGTGAAGGATTAGTGGGGATCCTTGTAACTAAGGTTGAAATGGAAAAATTCAACTCCTATGCCAGTGAGAAAAGGACTGACAAGTTTAATAAAGATAATCCTGCCATCTCCTTATCCTGCCCCCAGTGTAATCTAAGCAGAGCTGTATGCTGGCAGTTAGAGCTGCCTTTTGCCCTTCTGCCCCCATGCCCGTGCCCCGCCTGGGGCATGCTCCTCTCCTTCACATTTTCCTGGCAAACATGAGAATTAAAGATGAGATGATAGCATGTCTTGTTCCTGCTTAGGGAAACCAGCAGAGTCATGTGCCCGAGATGTTTCAAAGGGAAAAAAGTCCCTTGTCCTGCTGAAGCTTTAATAGCCCGTTGTCTTTTCCCGTAATGTGTGTGCACCCATCTATACAGAGTTTTCTTTCTCTCCCCTTTTCATCTCTAAAATTAAAATGAATCTTTTCATTCAGTTGAAGCTACCTCTCGCAAGAGCTATGATTTGAGGAAGAAGATAATAAGTAGCAAGATGTTAAGAAAGAGCTTATTTCTTGCCTGCTTTGCGATAATGCCCAGCAGTGTCAAAAGCCTGGATCCTGTTATACTAGAGAGTAATTCAAAATATAGTAAGAGATATTTCCTACCCTAACATGTTCACACTGTACGGAAACTTGAAACATCAGAGCAAAAAAGTAACATGTAAGTATGGAGAACCAGGGAACAGGGGCACAGCAAGTGCTTCTTTTCTCCTCTGTTATAGAAGGTACTGTTTGTTCCTCACAACCCTCCAACTTACTGTTACAGTTGACTCATGTCTCCTGGTGCATATGGATGAAGGCTTTGACCTGAGGGATGGTGACAGCCAGGACCATCTTACTTCATGGACTAGTTCAGGAGAGAGCTATCTACATTCAAGGAGTAGCTTGGAAAGTGGTCTAGCAGGCAGCAGTGGCTGGAGAAGCCCTAAAACTGACCGGCATGGTAGGGCATTTACCTGGTGAGCAGGAGCAGGAAACAGGCACCTAGAGCTACAAAGAGGATTAAAAAGAGGTATCAGTGCATGAAGGAAAAGCGCAGTGATGGAGGACATCAAAGGGGGATTGATGGGAGCAGAAACACAAGCAAGTGTGAAAGGGGCAATAGGTGAGGAAGGTGGAGCAGACAGGAGAAGGCAGAGGGGGCAGAAGTTCAGGGTCCTCAGTGATAACAAGGTTTGGGGGAACTGAACTAAAAGATTCCCTTGTGAGGAAAGTCTCATATCTGGAGAGCTCAAGGGATGGGTGAAGCTGTACACTGAGTTCCAGTGTCAGCTTCCAGGCTGAATGTACACAGGGAACAAACACAGTTCCTTATTGATATAACAAGAGTAAAAATTAAATGCAACAGAAGTGAAAAATACAGTATCCAAGGTATTTTCCTACTTTACAAAGTCAGATTAGAAGGTTTATTTTATAAATCAGCAATAGGCAACATGTGAAGTACTTCTAAGGAAACACCTGTGTTGAATAAAACCAGTAACATACCAGACATAACAAGGGTGGTAAAACAAATGTTTTGCTTTCCACATAATACCTTTTTCTTTTCTCTTTAACTAAAATTCTTTTATTAAACAAGATAAGCCTACGTTTGTTGGAAATGTGGTGTTGTCCCACTACTCCTGACAACAATGCTGTCTTTTAAAAAAAGGTTTTTGCAGCTTTCTTCCAGTAAACCACATCTGGATTTTTGACCTCGTTGAAAGCTTTTATTGTGCTTCTGTATCAGTCTGTATTGTAACGGAATTGCTATCTATCTCCAGATTTATCCAGTTCCTCCTTTGTGGACAGTCTTGTGTTTAACAGGGTCTTTAATTACATTCCTCTACCAGCTGACCGCTACAAAAATTGAAATCCTCACCACAAATCTGTAAAAATGTTTCCACTTGCATTGGGAGACAAAAATAGAATAATTCCATGTCTTTTTGGACGGATGCCTAGCTGAAACTATGCAGGGTTTGACTGACAAGAGGATGTAGCCTTTGCTGAGAGCACTTTCTTTAGGGTCCTTTTTAGTCTCCAGGAACATTTATGTAGATGAATGAAGAGAGGATTTATGCTAGTTTCCCTTCAGTTTTGTTAACTTTGCCTGGTTTTTTTTAACTTTCATCTTTTGCACCAAACTCCTTTCAGCTCATCGGGCTCACTGAGTATATAATCACAAGCTGGTAAGTAGCAACTTCAGGAGTTTTGATTCGAAATGGCACTCTATTCTTTTGTGTACAGCTGCGGTAGAAGAATAAAATCCCTTTGTGCAGCTAAGCAAAAGCAGAATTATTTAAATGCTCAGTATTCGCCAGGGTTGTAACTGTAAAGTGTAGTCTTTCAGCGGCGAATAAACACGGTTAACGCGGAGCTCAGCCTGCGAACGCAGCAGAGAGGCTTCACTTGAGTAAGTTGAGAATTATTTTGTGTCTGAGGGAGCTCTCCTCAGTGTGCTGCACGGCATGTTACCCGCTTCCTGGGGAGCGTGGATGGGAGCTTACAAAGCACAGCAGGTAATTGGCTGCTTCAGCTGAAAAGGCAGAAAAAGGGTGTTTGTTGGTATATATAGAAAGCAACTGAGAACAAGGGGTAATTATTATCAGGTGATAATGTTTGTTCGTAGTCTCGTGAGCTGTCGGTGAGATTAAATCCACACCAGCAGCGAGTGTGTCAGATGTGATCTTTAGGCAGTTGAGCAGCCTTTGCTGTCGATGCATTCTGGGCTGGAACTTTCATATGCCTTGAATGCACCAAGGGAGATGAATCTATATGTGATAACACAGTTTTTCAGAATGCTTTCTTCTGCTGTTTAAGACTTGTGTTTCTGTATTTTAGTGTATATTTTTGTACCGTGACTTTATTTTGAATCATATCTCCATTCTCTGTGAAGGGTCCTATCTCTGAAGTCCATGGAAAGTGAACTTAGCTCAGCCTTCAGGCACTTATTTCTGTATTCCCCAAACTTGCGTACGCCGTTGCAAGTATTTCCTCTTGGAAAGAGAAAGCTATTACTGGGTTAGATACTTTTTCTCAGTTGCAGATGTGGCAGTTTCTACAGCCAGGCTGAAAGAAGCTGTAATGGTGCATCTCTGCTGTCTGTTTACAGTGGTTTGTGTCCAGATGGGCTGTGGAAGTGTGTTGGCAGTGTCAAGACAGTTGTGCCAGGTTCTTCCTAAAATAGGGCCATTTTCGTGAAAACCTTTTTTGCTGCTTTGCTTTCCCTCCTGTCTCTAACTAAATGAAGCATGTGGTTTAAAGACAAGTCTGACAGCTGCTAGAGTAGACATTGGAATATTCTCCCAAGGGAAGTGGTGGATTCCCCTACACTGGACAGTTTTAATACTCAGCTTGACAGGGTGCTGGGCCAGCTCATTTAAAGTTGGTTTGGTTTGGTTTTGGTTTGGGTTTTTTTACCTTGAAAGGTTAGACTAGATGCTCCTTGAGGACCCTTCCAAACTGCTATTCTATGACTCTATGGAATGTTTGATGGATTTTGTAGGTCTACATGACTCTACATAGGGAGGATGCTTGGAATACTGAAGAACAGATTATACCTTTTTAACACTTTGCTATCCTCACTAGTTTGTTTCCTCTCATTGGTAAGAGGTAATCAAAATGTTTCTTTGCTTCTTTTATGCACCCTTGTACTCTTTGAGGTGGCTTTAAATCTCCATCAGTGTCATATGAGGTAAAATGTGTAATAAAGCATTAAGAAAAATGGGGTTAAGGTGTGCAATGTCTAATAAAGGATATTAGTATTTATTGGCAGTCATCCTTTAGCCTATGTAAATCTTTCCAGAGGGCACTGACATTGTTCTTGCTCTTTACTACCATCATTCTGTGTGCAGATGTTTTGTCTCCATTCACCGTTTTTTTTTTTTTTTTTTTTTTTTAAATGCCAAATACTTAATGCGTCATTTGCGGCAGAAAGTTCTGGTGATGCAAGAAGAAATGAAATGGCCTTGAAGCAAGTTGCTGGAGAGACACAGATACAGGATGGTAGAGCCATGGAAAACATTTTCTTTAATAGGGGTTGTGTACCAGTCTTCATACCAACTTAATGAACACAGGAGGAAGCACATATTTTTCTTGGGCCTGGAAAGCAAATGCGCTCTCAGAGTGCAAGGTTTACTACCAGTGTAATCAGCTAGAGTAGCGTCAGCCAGCGCGTGCCAACTTTCTTCTGCCTCCTGTGTACGTGGCCCAATTAACTCCATTCTTCATTCTTCAGTCATCTCCCCAGGTGGCTATCTGGTCTTAATGGGCCGTAAAATGGGTGGCACTAGTCCATGTGGAAATGCCTTGTGTTGTAGGGGGTCTCGTAGCCCTTTGTAGGGGTCCCCGAGGGTTTCAGAAGTGGCAGTGCTGTCTAAAAGGAAATTTGAGGGATTCATACCTGTGGTTTCTTCGAGATTGCTGGAAGAATCTCTTTGAATAACGTAGGTCATCAGATGAAAGCTAGATTGGTTTAGGAGAGCTGCAGAGGGGACCCAGCAGAGTGAACTTCTGTTAGGCATGAAGGGAAGAACTTCAGCTGGGATTAGATGCTGTTGTCCTTATCTCTTAAGCAAGAAGATGTCTTCTTTGCTTCTCCCCCCCCCCCCCCCCCCCCCCCCCCCCACCCCCCCCCCCCCCCCCCCCCCC
>WTSP01003881.1:0-28321 GCA_025331215.1 Actenoides lindsayi | reverse complement strand
CCTCCCTCCCTCCCGCCCTCCCTCCCTCCCTCCCTCCCTCCCTCCCTCCCTAGTGACGCTGAACCATAACTTTTCTAATTGGACTTCTAAACGGATTGTGCTTAGTTGCAAGTCAAGTAGCTCAGTTGTTTCCCTGCTCTCCCCTCCTGTGTTTTCTGAACACTAATGCTCTGTCTGCAGAGGTCGATGGGGTGGGAGGTGGCAGGGGGCAGATGTTTCGGTGAAAGACGCTCACTCTGCAGACATCAGAGCCCCAAGAACTAGTTCTGGGAAGGCTGCACTTCTGCAGGCGGAGCTCCGCAGGAAGGAGAAGCACGTTGTGCTGGGAACCCAGCAGAAGGAAAGAGATCCACAGGTTTGGGGTAGGCTTCTACTTGAAAATGCATTGAAAACATTTTAGCAGGCTTGTGGCCTTTAAAAGAGATTAGAGCTAGTTATTAACTCATTTCTACCTCAGCGTGTTTATTTGAGTAGTGCTCTGTATTGAGTGTGAGTAGTATGCAAGTGGCTTTCTTCAGCATTTCATGGCAATTGTGTACAGCCAAGCAATGTATTTGATTACATATACCTGTTCCTTGGGGGCTTCCATGAAGATGTGCTCAGAGGGTCAGGATTGAAACTGTTGATTGAAACTGGAGTAGATCAGATGGGAAGTTCTGGGACTTGGCAGAACTTTATGGCTAAGCCAGACTCCTCAGATCCTGTCTTTCTTATGTGCATATTTCTGAGTGTACCTTTGACATCCAAGCCTCCTGTATTGATCTTGTTAACATAAGAAAGAGATGTTCCCAAACAAAAAACTAAGTCTGGCAAAACAACTCAAATGTATTAGGAGTGGTTTGAAGGAGGTTTGAGGATTGTAAAGTTGGATTTCTGACTTATTTTGCTGGAAAAGATGTGATGCGTGGGGATAATACACCTGCTCTGTGCCACAGCAACCAGGTAATAATACTTTGCACTTTTTACTCTTCATGTTTAGGAGGATAAGAATCAAGTACTGCTCTGTAAGCCATGCCCAGCACTGAAAAATGACCACAGTATTCAATAGACCAAATTACTTGCCTGATGCATTTCAGGAGTTGAAAATTTCTTCTCAAACATGCTTAATTTTGGACCTTAATCCCCAGTTAGATCAAGTGACAACAGTCTGGTTTCTGTGGTCCTGATTGCTGTCTCACATGGAGCTGCACGTGATCATTTGTGATACCAGAATGTCACCTCATCAAAGTTGCAAGTCAAAGTTACTGAGAACATTTTTTGATCAGACCAAATAGACACCAGTGAAAAGCTACTTGTAGAGAAATGATGCTGGTTTTATTTGCTCCCGTCCCCAGACTTCGTACCCTGGCAGAGCCCTAATGTCAGTGGAGCCACGTTCATTTGTCTGTAGCCAGGATAGGCCCTCATAATTTTAAGTAATTGATATCTACATGAAGGAAGAATAAAATCTGTGACCTTCTATCATACAAGTGTGCCTGGAGAGTGCTGACATTAAAAACAGAGATGATGTCACCCATCAGATTTAAATTAGCAATATCCCCTGAAAACCCAAATGCACCTCATCAACTTCAAGAATTGTTAGGGAGACCCAAACCTCCCAGATGATGATGGGTGACTGATAGCCAGAAACTGCTTGCTCTGATGCTTTTTGGGTTCTTGGTCAGGAAGGAGTTAAAACCAGTGCTGGAAAGGAGCTGAACTATTCAGAGCAAGAGATTTCCAGAGTGGGCTGCTCTGGCTGAGTTTGGGCTTAGTGTTTTCATCTGCTCTTCTGCTCTCCTAAAATGTGGAAGGTGTAATAAATGCTGGCTGAGGGGGCACCTAAGGCACAGCTCACACTGAAGTTATTTGGTATTTGCCCAGTTGAAGCATCCACCAATTTTGGAAGCCAAACCTTGTTTGCCCTGAGTGCTGCAGGGCGGCTATGGCCTGGGCTGGACCTGGGGAGGCAAAAGCAGAAATGCTAAACAACCCTTGGCAAAACTGGGTCGTCTCCTGGCTAAAGAGTCGCTCCGGGGTGTTGAAGGTCTGCCGAGGGCAGGCAGGCAGCCGTGCAGCTCTCTGCAGCCGGCTGCGTGTGCCTGCGGGGAAGGCAGAACTCACGGAGGCAGCGCCTGTGTCTGTTCTATTATTCCCTTTAAAAAGGGGATCATCCCATGTTATAGATCCTTCTCACATACATCAAAAGTGATGCAGGATACGTAAGTAAGAACACGGCATGTATTGCTTTTGATCCTGCTTCAGTCAAGCAGTGAGGCGGCACGAATGGTGCCGATGGAGCCCTTGCTGCTGGCGAGCGCTGCGCTGGGGTTGTGTCTGCAGCGTGTAGAGCTGGTCACCAGGTACGAAACGCAGTCACCAAGTGTCTTGGAAGCATTGCTCAAGAACAGAGCATTTTGCAAGTGCTGTATTTCCAACTAGCAAGGGCCACATTAGGAATAGCATTTCTGTTAGCTGATTTCTGTCCTTAAGAGGAAGCTGCTTCCTTCCTCTCTTCATTTAATTCCTTTGCTGCTTTGACCTTCACCTGCGCGACTCGCTCACTGAAATCCTCTCGGGAGGATCAGTGTCAGCTCTAATAAGCTGGCTGTCACTTTACACCAAACAGGAAGTAAATGTTTCATTTGTTAAATGGGCCAGTAGAAGACACTGCCTTTTTCTACCCCCCTCACTTTTCTTCTAGGGGAAAGTGTTTTACTTTTACGTGACTGCAAACGCATGAAGTGGATTTAAAGCTACAGAATTCAGTGTTTTGAATGAAGACTGTTATGTAAGACTTTCCTTTGTTCATCACTTGTACTGAAATACAACCAGCGTTACAGCACAGGGGCTGGGTGCAATGAATTTTCTTGTGTTTCCAGTAAGATGGTAAGGGATAGGCTGTGTAAGGAATGCACTGGGAATTTCTTTTCTTTAGCAAGCTGCCCAGGAAGACACAGGGAAAGTAAGAATATTGCACTGAGCTCTTGGCTGCTGATGCAGGGCACAACCCTGCTTCTTGTTGGGGCTTTTGTCATTGACTCAATTGCGAGCAGGACAGCTTTTCTCCATCACAGCTTCTGTTGGGGTTATTTGTTGCTCCCCTTCCACTGCTGTTTTGTGCTGACAAGCACAGCCTGGGCTTCTTTGCCAGCTTGCACAGGTGGGTTAGGTTTACACTAAGAAGCTTGGAAGGTATTTGAGAGCAGGTGTGGAGAGTAGGACTTATTTGTTTTTGCCTTTCATGCAGAAGGTGGTTTGAATACAGCAGCTTATGGAACACTGTTTTTAAGTGATGTTTGACCAACCTGAAATCAGGGCATGTCCCCAAGTACCCCAGTGGAGAGCTATTTGAGACAGGGAAAGAAGGTGTCAGCTTCAGCACGTGAGAGGAAGGCTGTGGCTTTTTTCTATGGACCTGGAAGTTGTGTAAGTATGGTTGTTTCTGTGGATTTGACTCTGTGGTGCTTTTTTTTTTATAAGCTGAAAACAAGATCATATGTAGAGCTGCATGACGATGATGCAGAGTTATCCTCTGGCTCTACACTGAAACTGTATGAAATCAGCCACTTGTGTAAATTAAGTCACCCTGGTTATGCTCTTGAGGGTGCTGGCTGCTCAGCTCTCAGGGTAGCTGAGAATCTTCTTGCTCAGTATTGTTCAGAGATACCTCCATAACAGTGCAGCAAAACCCCATGGGCAACCCCCCATGAGCTCTTCAAACTTCTCCTCAGTCACTGCTGTAATGCAGGAGCCTTTGCCCCCAGGGGTGAAGGGACAGTGAGCTTCTTACTGCACTTTACAGGGTGCTGCTCTACCTTTGCCATGGCGATCAGCTGTTCACCTTAGTGGCTGCAGAAATGGGGAGGGTGGCTCTTGTTTCTCTGGGCATTTAGTTTGGTCTTGTCCATGCATCCTCCCACCCCCCCTCAAATAAAAAATACCAAACAAAAACCCAAACAAACCCTACCCCCCCACACACACCCCAACCAAAACTTCTGGCTATGGCAAAGCTGCCCCCTAAGTGAAGTCCTCTGTGCTTGTTAAGGTCCACAGCTCTGAATTATTGACTTCCTCAAAGGTGGCTTTAGCTCATGACTTTTCAAGTGAACAGAGCTGGAGCCCGCAGATGAATTGTCTGTTCAAGGCACTTCCCAACTGGGAAGCACATTTGAGGTAATGAGCCAAAACTTAAAAAAAAATAAATAAAATTGATAGCTTAAATTTCAAGAAATCTAGGACTGAACTTATTTAAGTGTATACTTAAGTCTATGACTGTACAAACATAATCAACAACAGACAATCAGCCTGTAAAACGTGTCAGCATTATCTTTCAGCATATATTACGTGGAATAAACCTAGAGAAACAAAGATGCTTCTATGGTTAGATCACCTCTTAGGAAAGAAGTGGTAGACTTGCTGTAATTCCTTGCTGTTATATTTGGCAAATAGGCAACACACAATCCAGAAGATAGTTTAAACTTCATCTTTCATACGATTTTCTCCGTGTCACTCCCGTGGATGTGAACACACATGCAGTATGCATATGTGCCTCTCTGCCTGGCTGTTGGTACAAGGCACCTGTCTGAGGCTTTGCTGGCAGATTATTCAGTATGGTCCAAGAGTACTGATATTGGGCAACTGAATGCATGTTAAAGTTTAAATGAGTTGTGATTTTTTTGAACTCAAACTTTTCTCTAAACCTTATAATGTTAGAGCCTTCTGTGGCAGTGTCTGTCCTAGAGCAAGAAGCTGTAGCATGATACAGGACATTTTCATGTGGTGAGTCTATTGCAGACTTTTTGTTGTGGAGGGATCTTACTACTTACAGTCTCCATATATGAATTAGTAAAAATAGAGGTCTCCTTGGCAATTCATGATCTAGATCTGGATTTAGGGCCTCCTCATCTTGGATATTACAAAAATACCCCGGAGGAGCAGATGTGAAACATCAGCATCCTCACATTATCTCATTTAAAATAGTTGTGACTTTCTTGGCTGGCCCACCACCTTACTCTCATCATTCAAATTAGGCTTTCTGCAAGCAGTTGTGAAAAAGCTTTCTTGGCCACAGAATTGCCTTTCTCTGTTCCAGGTGTTAAAGATTAACTGGTTTAGTAACTTTAAGACTGCATTTCCCTCCCCTAGCTGTGTCCCTCAGAACAGCAATGTTGGTAGGCACCCATAGCAGTCGCTAAATATGATGGTCCTGAGTGCCTTGCTGCAGAGGCACCGCTGGGGAGTTAGTTACCAAGAGAAAACAAACAACCAAACCAAGCCCCAACTGGATGGACAGTAGACAGGAGGTGATTTGGCACAGTAATGTAAATCACTGCTTTTTTAATCTGAAGTATCAGTTTGAAATTAGTATCACTGAAACAGGAGTCAATCTTAAATGTGCTTCCTGGTAAAGTGTCTTCTCAGCTTTTATTGCTATTGTGTTGTCCTCCACAAATGGAGAAGCAATTAACTGGCTCTGAAATGTAGATTTTGGAGGGAAGATTCTGCACCTTCTGAATCTGTTTAGGCTTTAAAATTAAGCTGTCAGTGTGTTGTTGTGAGTACATACTACACGTACTGCATTTGCACTTACAAGCTGCGACCAAGGTTGTTTAGCTAGGGATGCAAATTTGTGTTGATTCTCACTTAGAGGTTGGTTGTCCTATGCTATGGAAGACGGAGTGACTTTCATTTTTTTGTTCTGCTCAACTAGATATAGATGTGAATGTTTGCTGGGTTTTGGGGGGAATGGAGTTTAAAAAAAAAAAAAAAAAAGAGCTTGGCTCATAATTACAAAGTGAGTGGAAGATGTGTTCCTGAGTGTGTGTTTGCATTAATACAGCCAATTCCTGTGGGGGTTTCAAACAGCAGATGCTGTAAATTCCTTAGGAAGTACTTTACAGTTACTATGCTTCTCCTGGGCACGTAAATCTCTCTTCTTCCCCACTTCCTTTCTCTAAGCCCCCCCAGATCTGCTTTCCCTTTTTAGCTCTAAGATGCCCCCAAGCCTCCAGTGTCTGGCAGCCCAAAACAGTGTGCAACTTCCCCTCGAGACTTTCAGAATAGCTGTGTTCAGTTCAGCTCTAGCAAGAGTTAGGATTTATACAATTATTTCCATAATAGCCTTCAGGACCCAACACATGCTGCAGAAAGGTCAGTAATGAAATAGGCCTGGGTACTAGAAATGGGTCCAAAATGATGTAACATTAAATTGTAGTGCTAGTAAGCGTCTTGTTGGTGTTGAAGGGCAGCAATGTGACAAAAATAGTCTGTTTTGGTCAGAGCATCATGGTGATTGTTTTGTGTAGATGTGAAAGCAGAGAGGATATGCTGTCATTTGCCAGGACTACTATGAAGCCCTTTGCCAACCTGATAGCATTGCTTGTTCACAATAAAGTATAAAAATGGTAAACCAGTTTGGTCATAGTTGTGAATGGACTACTGCTACGTTTTGGTTTTAAACAAAAATAGGTCATACGTGCAAAGCAGGGAGGACAGATGTCACTTCTCCCTCAATTAGATCATTTACATTTCTAATGCTTCTGGATCTTCAGTACTTCCTTTATGATGATGGGTGGAAATTGAACCACCACCTTAATTTTGATGCAGAGCTGATCATAATAACAATCCAGATGAGGTTCAATGAAGATGAACAGAAACGTGCTGGTTGTCACATTAGATGCTATCATTACAGCACAATTCCTTGTCCAAACATGCTTTCTGGGTGCTAAGGATTCTGTACTTCATTACTGTACTAATGGACAGGAGAGTTTACTTTCTTTACAATGTAGCTTAATTCGATTGTCTTTAGGAAATTATTTTAAGGCAAACAAGAAACCCAAAAGCCCTGTTCTAGAGGTAGAGGAAACAATAGCATTTCAGACTCCTATAAAGCCCTTTCTAAAAATTATCGGACTCATAAACTGCGTAAGTTAAACACTATTTTTGTCTCTTTTTGATTATAGCTTTTAATGGGAATGGCGGGTATCCACCCTGCAGTGCTCAAGAGCTGTGCCAGAGCTCATGGACTAGCGCTCTGTCACTCCATCTCTCATCCACAACCCCATACACAGAAAAATGACCTTGTGACAGAATGTGACCCAGATAATACTGTTTAAGAATATTCTTTTTCTTCTCTTGATTTCTTGGAGGTTTCCATGGATAAACATGCTGTCGAAGCAAGGTGCTTATAAAATGTGCATTTTGCTAGAGTGAAGCTGTTTCACAAACACCTGGTGACAGATTTTGGAGTTATTTCCACGGAAAGGTTGGCAGTTGTGCCTAAAGAACAGACAGGACAATTATTTGAGATTAATCAGGTTGCCTGTACCTTGAGTTCTGCTTCATAGCTTCTGCCTTTATGATCCCGGTTGTCAGCTCTTGCACCTCGTGCTTTGTATGAGATGATTTCAGCTTTTGTCTCAAATCCTGCATTTTTTTGGACAGAGCTAGAAAGATGGAAATATTCATGTCAATCTTGTTCTTTATTTCTATTTTCAGCAGAATTTTATTTGCCATTGTCAAAACCTGAGTACAAGAAGCTATGTCACAGAATTATAGTAAATAAAACGTACTATAAAGAAACCCAAACCATGGTTTAGCCCTGTGAATCTCCGTACCGTTTGCCAAAGGCAGACTACAGTTTAATGGGCTTTGAAAATAGACACATGAATTTAATCAGATCTATTTCTATGGTAAAAAAATGAGGCAATTCTTATTGCACGAATAAATTGTTCCTTTAGAATATTGTTTTGCGCTATTATTGCTTCAAGTATCGTTTATGTAATCTCCTAATGAAAGGCCCCTGTAACAGCTAGCACACTGGCTATGGAAAAGGCTCAAAATTCTCAGTTCCTTTCAAAAGCAAATACAGCATGTCAGAAAGGAGAGGTGAAGGGAGAAAAAGAGTAAGGAGCTAGAACACTATTTTTTATTATTATTATTATTATCTTTAATAATAAGAATGGTGAACTAGCTAGGGGAGAAGTTCTTATAAAAGGATAATATGTAAAGAGTTTTTCCACACTGTCTCAAGTTTTCTTTGTTAAAAAGTAGTCGTCTAGAGCTTTTATTTAATTTAAAATACTTTCTGTTTTTCCTTCCTTTCTCTCCCCCCCCACTCTGCCCCAAGCACCTCTAAAATAAATTGAAGGAATGGGCACAGGGGTAATTGGTTTGAAGAAAATGAGATGGGGATGCGAAAGAGAGCAACCTTGCTAAAGAGGGAATAATGCTGCACAAAGGAGGAGGGAACTGACCCATCATGATGCTGTAAAAGTATTCTTTTAGCTTTCAAGTTGTATTAACTCAATTGCTTTATTAGTTATTACACATACTAAATTTAAGTAACTATAACTCTAGATTTTGGAAAAATAATGAAGTGTGACTTCACATGCCAAACGAATTTGTTCATTACTTGTTATGGATTTGATTCCATGAACAGAGTGCCCATCAGTGATGATGAGATCATATCTCAAATGCCAGACAAACACTGCAACAGCTTCAGATCTCTGTGGAGCAAAGCCTGCTTCCTTTTGACCTGGCTGATACTTTGGAAAAGGAAATTTTGAGCTGGTGCCCATTCTTCTCTCTTCTTCCACCCTTCGCCCCCCCAACCCCCTCAGAAAAGTGCCAACTGTCCAGAGGAAGCACAGACCAGACTTTTTGTGGAGAGGGAACCTGTAGTTTGACTCAATCTCTGATTCATTGAGGCTGAGCTGCTTTGCAATTTCCAGTAAAAACAAAAAAGCACATTTGTGAAAAAGGCTTTTTATTTTTATTTTGATTGCTGTGGAGTTTAATTGCCTCATACTGGGGCCAGCCTTTGTTCTTTCTTGCGGTTAAGTAAATCTGGCATTTACGATGGCTTGCAATTACTGTGCAAACTATCATTTTTCCATTTCACAAGTTACCATTTCTCTATGCTCACTGCATTATCTGAGCCACCACAATTATGTGCATCTTCAGGCAGAGGAAATGGCTGTGGCACAGTGCATACCGTGGTGTGGTGAGTGTAGGGAAATGTATTTGGGGGATTTCTCTGATAACTGTTCTTATGGAGCCAACTTTTCCTAAGTGTCTGAAGAGACAATTTGGTTCTAAGGCCTTTCCTGGGAAGGCTTTAGATAAGCTATTCATTTTTAAGTGAGTTATACATATGTGTAAGAAGGTAAATATGAGGTATATTGTAGCAAAAATAAGTGACTACCCAAGGTCTCATTTAGTCATAGGCATGCATGAGAACAGGATCCAGAAGTCAAGAAGGACAAATGCCTTTTTCTAAGTAGGCAATGGTCTCAACACTGCAATTAAAGCAAGTGTGTAAAGAGACCACTTCCTCCAGGAACTGCTAAAACAGCACACTGGCCGTGCCAGACCTGGGAAAAATGTGCTCTGTTGGTATTTGTTTGTTCTGATTTGCTCTTTGACTTCTTGGAATTTGTAGAGTTCAAACTCAAATGTGTGGTACCAAAAAGCAAAGCAAGAATAAATCCCTATCTTACCTTTTTGTCAGAGGTTTGCTATTTATTTTTTCAGGCAATATGCAATCTGCATATGACACACTGCAAGTGAGAAGAGAGGGGTTTCATCACTGTTCTCACCTCTGATGCACTGGGCTCCTGATGGCTTCAGTGCTGTGGAAACTGAGGGATATTTACAGATGGATTTGGATGTGTAAGATCTGCAAAAAGAGATGCAATTTTAACCTAACTTTATGTTAGGCATAGAAATTCTCCTGCCTTTTGCTAGTGAATTAACTAGGGATGTGAAAAACTTACGTCCATCTCTCTTTTGCCAAAAGCGATGGGCAGAATTACAGTACAGCCTTTCAAGTTTGAAAACTTTCTACTCCTCTAGAGCTAATCTGTCAACCTTGGTTCTTTTTATAATAGATGTGCTACATTTGTTATTAATCGACTTAATTTGTTATTAATCAACTTCCCTATGCAAAGTTCAAGATCACTGGTGGTTTATTTTTTTTAGTGTTGAAAGAAGTGTAACAACAAACACGTTCAAACACTTTGAAAGCCTGATGTACTGGGATGGCCAAAGACTTCAGCTTTTCTTTTCATTCTTTCATGACAGAGCCGTTCATGGCTTTGGGACAGCTGGTAAACACTTGCTTCATTCCACATAAAGGGAGGAATCAGCTGTGTTTATTGTTGAACAATATAGTGTTGATTTGAGGAAGAGGAGACTAAAAGCAGTGGGGAAATAGAAGCCTGAAGCCTGGCTGTGAGACCATTGTTTGGCAGCCCATCCAATGTAGGAAGTCTTGTCTCCTCCTCAAAGTTGTTTGGAGTTCAGAACATGCCTGTCTTGTGCTCAGTCTGCTTTCCCATGTCTGCAATGTTTTCATGATCTATTTATGCTTGTCCCGGACTGTTGTGTGGCTTTGCTCCTGGTTGTGTGTTGCCTGCCTGCAACCCCTTCCTGCAGCAGCACAACTACCAAAGACCACACATGGTGGTTTATGTAGCTTCTGCTGTAATGAATAAGGTCACCACCCGTGTAGGTCTCGAAAAAAGCTGACTTTTTGTTTTATCTCAGTGTCAGTTTTAATAGCGCATTAGTCCTCTGTGTGCCTGTCTTCTATTAATGAGAGAAAAACAGAACACAATTAAACTTATATTTTATAATGGCTTTAGTGTTGCCTTGAACCTATATTTCTACTGATAGTGTGAGTTATCATTTTTTGATGTTCAAAATACTCAGTTGTGCAACTAATTTCTGTGTAGGATAATGTTTAAGAGATCATAGGCTGAATGATGAGAAGGCGGGTGCTTGTCAGCCACCATGCTGTGTCATCCCCACGCTGCACTGACACCTCGTTCACGCACTGAAGCCGTGTCCTCCCCACAGATGTGCAGCCTTCACATCATCCTTGTTGCCAAAAAGTACAGTATGTGCAGAGGGTCATTGGTGTGTTGGTAAAGAATGAGACAAGCTTGCATATAACCAACAGCATCCTCAATTTGCGATCCCTTGGTTTCCTTTTTTCCTAAATTTTTATCTGAGTGTGAGCTGTGATAACATTGTCCTGTGTTTAACTCTTCATTCACAATATCTTCTGTTTGTGCTATTTTCTCTGTGTTGTCACTTGCAAGACCATCATTTACCAACAACTACGTGTTTTTGGTATTCTTCCTTCATTGCAATACCCATCTAAAGACTTGGTTGCTAAATATTGTATTTCTAGCATGAAAGCTGTGGGAATCTGTACAGCATATCGCTGTGTCTCATTTTATCATTTGAAAGAGATTACCAATTACAATATGTGTGTATGTAACTTGTCTATAAAAAGGAAAAAGAAAATGTGCTGGCCAAATTTTCACATCTTAGAGTTATTCAGTTTACCCTAATGGTCTTTAATTGAGAGTTATGTTCACAATGGAGGATAAAACAGACTGAATTTTTTTTCTCAGAGCTATTAAATTTTTGAAATTGAGTTTCCATCCAGTCCAGAAAAAAATACAGGTTTCTGAGTGTGTCCTGTATACCTGTCAAATCTGGCAACCAGGAGCTAGGTTTGCTGAGGCTACTGGAAGATGAAGGAATAGTGTATATAGCAAGAAATGATGAGAGGAATGTGATTATTTCTAATCTATAGTGACTGGAGGGCTGGATGACCAGCCTATGTCCAAGTGACATCATGTCAAAAGCATAACTGTGCTGAGGCAACTCAGGGGAATTAGACTTGGGCATCTGCTCAGCAACAGTGTCTTGCTAGATAATATGCTGCAGTTATTGCCTTCTTGGAGCTTGAAGGGAACCCAAAGCTTTCAGATGCTGCAGTTTTGTTCTTTGTTTCTTTATATAAACCACCCCCCCTGCCTCAACACCCCCCTGCCAAAACCAAATGCAAAACAAAACCCCCAAGCCCTAATGTAAGCATTTTGCTGAATGCATAAGTGACTCACTGTGCTAAAGGAGTCCCGGGGACAGAACTGGACTGGAGCTCTAACCAGACAACATATTTGTCCAGAAAAGTGTGTCACTTCCAAAGGAACTACTAGAGGCAACTGCTCTCAAGGAGCCCTTAAGGAAGGTGTGCAGTGCAGCCATGCCCTACAAGGCATTAGAAATGTGTTTTGAGTCTCAGCGATTGCACAGGGGGTTATGTTCTTTTCAGTAATGTTTTTAGTGAATGTTTCTGTAGCAGGTTTCTTTAGTTTCTTCAAGAACTATGTCAAAGGCTTAGAAAACACTGCTACTCCATGCATTTTATGGAAAAACAGCAGCTCTGCTGAGGCAACCCTATGCTCCAAATCACAGGGTGTTTGGACAGGTTAAAGGCGAGCGCCAAAGGGCAATGCAACTGATTTCAGTGAAGATTCACAAGCAGCTTAGCTGAGAAGTGCTGAGGTTGCTGGCCCTAGTGTAGCAAAGCACTTAAGCAGGTGTCGGGTTTTAAATATGTAAGGTTTTTCATTTTGGTTCCTATGAACAACTCTTGTTATGTACTCTTGCTGCGTGGGGATCCTGGCATGACTGAGACCCTGGATATCTCTGCACTGTAAGCAGTGTAAGTCAAAGCAAGAATTTATTTGGATTTACAGCTTTTCCTTAAATAGCATAGTTACCTTATATAATTTCCCTTTTCTTTTTTCTTGCTGCTTGTTGTGCTTGGAAGAGTTTACCATTTTTTGTTTTTAAAATTCTACATTGTCCTGCTATTAGATGTGCAAACATGCTTGAAAAAAAAACAAAGCCCACAAAACCGACAAATTATTCCTCTTCCAGAGCTTTGAGGGTGTCCATAGAGAGAACTGCCATCTTGTCAAATAAGTCATCATAGAGAAGGAATTATTTGTATTCTGGCCTGCAGATGAGATGCTATATTTGCACTTAGCTTGAAGCCAAAGATAAAGCACATCTAGCAAGAGCTGAGCTTATGCTTTCCCTTTGAAACAAAATGAGTTCAGGTAAGAACTCATAGCTAACAGTAAACCATCATAAATGTTGTATTAGTCACACTGAAAATGAGTGCTGTCGAGCCTGATTCAGCTTATGTTTCGTGATTGCATTACACACTCCTCTGTCTCTTAGGCACTGATAACCTTCTCTTTTGTAAAGTTGCTTCATGCTGCTTTTTATATATTATTGAAGAAGGAATTGGGAGGCTGGATGTCAAATACTGTATGTGATTATGCTAACAAGATCTTTTAAAAAAATTAAACTAGTTGCATTAAGTGCTAATGACCATTACATGACTTTTCAGCCTAGCACAACATATGCTCCTTCTGGCTGGTGAGAAGAAAGCTGAACCCTGGCTGGGAGACTTGCTGCTATTCAGGCAGCAGGAGCTGGACTGTACTTGCCCAGTTTGTGCTGTCATAGTCTGTGAGTTTCAGTGCAGAGGGAAACTATTCAGGCAGAGGGGATCTTGTTCCAGTTTTAGGTACTCTATCTTCCCAGCTAATAAGTCTGTCTGAGACAGATGGACTTCAGCAGTTTCCAGTACTGAAAACTGGGCCAAGGAAGGAACCAAAAAGGATATAATGTCAGAAAAAAAATCTACTTATTTTTTAAAAAAATGATAATTAAAATACTAACACTTGGTATTTTGGAAATGAGCAGCATTCCTGCTGTTCCTCCAGCCAGCTGGATATAACCTTGTAATTCCAAAAGCATACCCAGTAAGTTGGCCCTCAAAATGGGATACCATTTGCATCAATTGCATCATGGACATGACTATTATTTTGAGGCTGCATAGATTTTCAAAAGGGCTGAACTGGCCCCCTCATTTCTCTTCTAAAAGTTCTTTTGGTAACAGAACATGATCTCAGCTTTCATTCCTTGTTCCAGTGGATGTAAAAAAGGATTAAGTCTGTTTTCAGCATATGTCAACTGCTGGCCAAGTCTTTGGTTTAATAGTATCTGATGTTCCAGTGGTATCCAAACCAGTAGTTAGTGTTCATAAGAACTGTAAAATAAACAGAGCTACGCACCATTCACCTCCTTCCTGGTAAGCCTATTATTTCAACTATGGTAAATGTCTGTTGGAACAATTCTTTGACCTTAACTCTCCTAGTTTGTCTTTCTTCAGGGTACTGAAGGGGGAGCATATGGAAGATGTAGCAACCTCTTGGGCAGTATGTAGGGTTTGTTTTTTCTTTTAGAGCTATGTCTGTACTCAATGCAGTACAGAGGGGTAATGTGCCCATGAAGGGCTGAAGCGTTTACTGCTCTCTGCTCTACCAGCCTCCAATAGGCAGAAACGCACTCAGCAGCCCTATAGATAGCTGCAAAAAAGTGGCATGTAGGACAAATGTCTGCTTGTTTATTAGAATGGATTAAAAGGCAGAAAAGTAAATGCCATGTCTGAGTGCTAAGCTGTGCTACTATGCTGTGAAAAGTGAATTGAACTTTACATCTATATTGCATTAGTATGCTGGCTTCTTTGTTCTTAATTTAAAGCTTTGAAAACTACTTGTAAGGCAATGTGAACATTTTTGTGTTGCATAATCCGAAGGAATAGTTTATGTTTTTAGAGGGAAGGATTTCTTCTTACTCACTTTTGGGTTGTCTGATTGCTTTTAAATTTCATGGACTTAAACATGCTTGTAAATGTTGTAAAAGGAGGTGAACACCAGACCCCAAATTTCAGTCTTTGATTAGAAATGAATGTTGCCTTTGTAGCGATAAGGAGAGCTGGGTTTTGGTTTAAGTCAGACTATTTTAATTATGGCAGTAACTAATATGGTGCTCTACTAATCATGAAATGTCAATTGATTATTTAGTTGATTTATTGGTTTTGTGTTATCAGAGTTCTTTGGAGTGCATAGCTCACAGTAAATAGTTCTGAAAACTTGTGGATCAAGCTGCAAAACTTTCAGAAAAGCAATGAAGTATTTTTCTGCTTAGGTAACATCTTTTCAAATTAATTTGCTTTAAAAATTATTCTTCATATACCCTAGTTAATAGTCACAACATAAATGATTTAACTAGCTCAGTGCTGGTCAATTCTTAATATTTACAAAATGTAAATGCTATATCCTGGAGAGGACTATCTGAATCCTTCCCTTTCAGCCTGGGTTCTGATGGCACAGAAAAGCAGCTTTCCCTTTCCACTGACTGGCCCTATGCTGCGAGGTAAGACCAGTGTACAGGGGAAGGGAAGCGTAGCATTTGTAACTGAGTTTCTGCCTGGGAAAGTGGTACCCCGAGCTACTGCATTTCCCCGGGGATGGTTTCTTGTGTTGCATTACATATGCTGGATTCTTGTTCATTGCCTACTTTAGGACAGAGGATAAAAATTTTGGAGAAAGTGCACTATCTGGAAATGCACATTAATGAACTTGGGCCATAGCATAGTATCCTTAGAATCTAGCTCTCTATGGCAAGGGCAGTGAGTCATGTTTTCAGCTGGTGTAACCTGGCACTGCTCCATGATTGCCATCTCTTGTTGGCATCCATGCTGTCCTCCAGTAAAACAGAGCTGTTGATTCACTGTAGGTTATATTCCTAATTAATCTATCTTGAAGCATTATATTTTGCTTCAGAAAAGTAATTTTCCAATTCATGTCAGATGTGTGCTTTGTGTTATCCTGGAATCCATACGCTTGATTCAGAAAAATGAGCATTCATCAAATTTAGAAAATATTTCTGATTTTTTTTTTATATGGTTTTTCATCAGAAAATCTATTCCCTTGAATCTGGTCTGATTCCTTGAGATATTTTATTCTTGAAGATCTGCTTTCTTTTGGAGAAAAAAAAAATATTAGGAAACTTGTTCACTGAAGTCCAATGGCCTGTTGATCACTAAGTGTCTTCAGAAGACAGCTGGAGTGCCACCAACAGATTAAACAGGTAGGAAAAAAATATGCAAGAACTTAGCTGTTATCTGAAAGAAACAGTTGGAAAATACTGTAGGGAGTAATCTTTGAGGAGTGGCTGGGTTATACACCTTCCTAGGCATTGCAGTTGGGAAAGTAAACCTGTTCAGAGTCAAGCACAGGAAGAATCGGAAGGAGGTAAACTTTTTCTCAAAGATCCGGATCCAAGTCAGTTGCAAATGTCAACTTTCTTCCTATACAGGAACTACACTGTCAAGCATACACTTCCAGGATTTAAACAGGTCTTTTTCAGTCCAAATGCTGGGGATTCTGAAGGCATTGATTGGAGCAGTAGTGGACTGATGTTTTGGTACCTCATCTTTTCCAGCTCTTGTTTGTTACAGGCCAGATGGGATATTTCAGGGTGACTGGCTGGCTGTCTTTTGAAGGCAGTATTTATTATGTGTCAAAAGAATAAAAAAATCCTTCAGATACCATGTGGTGGAGTATGCAGGTGCAACGGTCAGTGTCAATCCCTGCCACGCCAGGGACAGCCGGAAAGCTGCGCTCTTGAGTTTTCTTGGACTTCTGTCTTTTTCTGTATCAGTTTAGTACATTGACCTGTAAATGGTAGGAAGGCAAAAGCCCAATCCTGAGAGACTGTAGCCACTAATACCAGGGCAAGCTCAGGACTGGTGTTTTTTTTTTCTTTAAAAGCCATGACATTTAATGGCAGTCTTTGTCTCAGAGCCTGAAGAGTTTACATATATTGGATTCTGGAAGTGCTGTTTCAAAACTTAATATTGAAATAGCAGATTTACTCCTTGCTTTAGTGGTGTGCTTTTTTTCTAAGCTGTTTAGGACAGAAAGAAAATGAAGCTAGAATTCCAAACCTGAGCTGGAGACTTTGGATTCTTTTGCTGCTTCTGTTAGCTAGCCACCATGAGGTACTACATCAGGGTGTAGATGTGCTGGAGATGGCACTTGCATAAATGCTTGGAGTTCTCTGCTGACACTGATTGTTGTGTCATATCCAAGGCTATGCAGGTAGCAAAGCCATTATCTCCAGGGCACTGTGCTCCTTGGGAAAGCAGAGCTAGAAGCACCTAAGCAAATAGTAGTGAGGTGGTGATCTGGCTGCTTTAGTCCCTCTACACACTATCGACACATCTACATGAAATCCCACTGGAGAAGATCTGCATGGCTGTGATAGCTGTACTGAGGAAAGAAAGGCAGAAAGTGAGCATGAAGCGTTATTTCATAGATCAAATATGGAAAAATCGCTATTGTCTCAAGAAACACACAGTTGATTTTTCTAGGTCTGATTTATATCCCTTGCAGTCTTTCCTTCCCACTTTCCCACACTCCACAAATATTCTGCCAAATCCAGAATAACATGAAAACAAGAAAATATACTAACTGTGTCTGTACTGAGGAAGAGGTTTCTTTAGAAATGGTAACCATATGAAAGCTATAAATGCTGATACCAAAACTGTAGTTGAATATACGGATGTGGGCCCTGGAAAAAAGGGAAAGGGGATCTGTTTGCTAGCTAAAGGGAAAAATTTAGTTGCTGCCTAGGCTTTCTGCCAAAGCACAGCTGAAGTAAGATTACTTTAGGTGTGTGGTGTGTGGCAGCTTTTCCTCCCTCACTGAAGTGCTCGTAGGAACGTGGCTGTGAACAAAAGGAAGTCTAGTTTGATTTTATATTTTCATGGACTCATAACTGAAAAGGTGGGTGTACGTTTGACAGTGGTGCAGGGGACAATGCTGCTTTCATCTGTGCCTGAGTGCTGCTCAGCTCCCTGACATAGCTGTGGCCACATCTGTCTGGGCAGACACAAGTTGGATGCTGCTCTTGCCAGTCCCATTGCAGCTCTGGTGAGGGGGTTTAACAGCTGGAAGAGGACAGAGGAGTTACTGGCAATGGAGTGGGAGACAAAAATGCAGGAGACAGAAGAGTGTTGCTTCCCACAGAGCTCTGTTCCTCCCTGCTTTCTCCAAGTGCCCATGCTAACCAGCAGACACCTTGCTAGCCCCCAGTTACAGCAGCACTTTAATATAAAGACGGTGTTGGTTCTTATCCTGCAAAAGTGTAGATCAGCTGTGAACTTGAGGTAGATGAAAAGTTGGATGTGGATTTCTTTAGACTTGTCAGAATATGGCCATGCTGCACAGCACTGGTGGATACCAGTGTCTACTCAGTGAGGGACAGAGCTTTACAGATGTGACTAAAGTAGAAAGAGATTTGCTGTTGAAATTCTGTTATCCTTATACGGTATAAACTTTGATACCTTTATATCCACTTTATTGGGTTTTTTTTCTTCCTGGGACCTGTATTTTGATATGAGTTACAAAATCAGTGAATCAATAGGCTTCCTTTAAAGGAAATAGCAGGAATGAATATTCAGCAGTTACAAAAATGGTCTGGAGATTGCCATCTAATAGAGATGGAATAAAAAGCAGAAGCTGGTTGGAGTTCCAGAAAATGGGATATTAATCTATTTATAAGAATTTGAGTCTTGATATGCCAGATTTTGTAATTTAGTTCTCAGTATCCTCGATTTTAAGCATTTCTGGAGAAACCATTAAATGAAGGAAAAGTAAGAGTAATTTAAAAAGAGCCAAATTATGTTGATTTACAAAAGAAAAATGTAGCTAACATGGTTTGTGGGGTTGAAGAATGCACAAGTAAAATATTACACAGTGCTGTGCCTGAAATGTGCTCTTATCATTGCTGAAGCCTTGCCCAATGCCAGGGACTTGCTGTCTCCAACACAGACTGATATGCGAAGCTAGAAGCATAGGATGCAATAAAACTTTTTCATGGCACATTTTTGCTTATTTTTCAGACCAAGACATAGTCCTTTTCAATGCAAGTGCCTCCCTAGAGCAGAATTTTCTTTCGTATCCATTTTCTTACTTCCTTTGTGTGAGTGCTCTTGCTTCTCCTATTTCTAGCTCCTAAGTATATAAATGCTCCCCTAGCTCATATAGGACTTGTGGAAGAAGGTGAATTCTGTCTGCTGAGAAAAAAATAGGGAGGAAAAAAAAAAAAGATAAAAATCCTAGACTTCTCCAGAGATGTACTAAACAACTGGACATTGTTGGAGACCTGGAAAGCCTCAGGGAATTGTTCTGTCTTGTACTTGGTTCCATTAAAAATACTGTGTACAGTTTTTAATCTAAACATGAATTATGAAACTGGGGAGAGAGGGCATTATAGGGTGGCATACTCAATATCTCATGTGGAAATGTTGCCTGTTCTTCTAGTTATCTAAGTATTACCATAGCTAGAAACAATGTCAAGGGTTTTTGAGCAAAAAAAGCCTCCAAGCAAAACTAAGCAAAGCTTAATGTTATGTGAGCAGGGTTGGGCTAACTAATCATTGTGCCATTTTCTAGCTGATGTGTGCATCTGACCTGTAATGTCTGTTAATTGTAATATGAATGAAAATGCAGTGCACCTGCATAAGGTGGAGGAAAATTGCACTATATTTGGGCATAATTTTACTGTGGCCTGTCTCTTGGCAAGGGATGTTCGGGTGCTTTGTAGATAATACTTGTAAATCAAGTCCATTTGGAGCACTGTATGTCTTTGTTTCGGAGAAACTAGTGCACGCAAAGGACAGGGCTCTTGCTTGGGGCAGCGGGGATTGGCAGTAAATGGGGACGAGGACGTGGGAGATTTGAGTCCCTGGGCCTCAGCGCTCCTGTCTGTACCATCTGAAAGGAGATGATGTCAAGTGACTCATTCTAGGCCAGATCATTCCTTCCAATAGTTGCTCTTCTGTCTTATTGGCAACAGCATCAGCTGCATTCTTAGTCCAGCTTGGCCGTGCTGTCAGCGCTGGTGTGAGCGGCCCACCAAGCTGTGTGCTCTCCAGCGGGGTGCCAGCTGATGCACCCATCATAGGCAGGTCCGGAGGAATGAGAGACTGCTCTGTGAAGAGCTCAGGGGAAAAACTGAAATGCAGCTTTGACTCCTCCTACCTCTTCCAATTCAATGTCGTCTTTTACTGCCCCAAGCAGCCTATTCTGAGCAATGGTTCAGAAATATGTATATTATTTTCTACACTTAATATTTAATTTTCAGTACTGCTTGGTGTAGCTATGATGTGTATCAGCTTTACTGGCAACATACCTTAAGTGTCTTAGTTGCTCTGAACTTTCCTGTTTGGCTGTCTGGGGGATTTCAGAACTAGAAAAATATAAATGTTAAATATTTTGTGGAGAGAAGTCTATTTTAGTGAACTAAGTTATTAAAAGTATGGGTCAAAATTCACGTTATTCCTGTTTGGGGTTTTTGTTTGAGTTTTGGTTGGGTTTTTTGTGTGTGGTTTTGGTTTTTCCATCTCTGATGGCTTTTTTTTTTTGCATATAGTTTAGGCTTCCTGGGTGATTTCATGTGCCCTGATAAGTGTTTTCACTATACTTCTTATGAGATGAAGGATTAGCTTGCAATCTGGTTTAACTCGGTGCCTTTCAGGCAGGTAATTTTTCAGCAGAAATTAACTGTGGAACATTTCAGAGAATCATTGTATATTTCAGGAATGTAAGTCAAATCTACTTCCCTGTGCACCAGAGAGAATGTCAGATATAAATATGTTTAGTCTGAGAGCAGGAGGGCAGAAAAGGAAGATTTGTGAATGTGAAGAGTTGTAGGTCAAGCAGAGATAGCCACTAGAGACTGGAGTATTTCTTGCTGAGGTCTAGAACTGTTATTAGTATTCCTTTTGTATTATTATAGCCTCTAAAAGGTATTTCAAAGGAAGGAGATTTTTGATTAAGTAATAATGGAGTAATCCTTGCCTAGTAAAAATCGGCATAGTGTCCATCGCTTAGAGCCACTGAGAATCTGGGCTAAAATTTGCTTAAAGTATTAATTTCTAACTGTATTAAAATGAAAAATAAAATAAATCTTTTATAAGAAGGAGTTAACTAGCAAAATAAGCAAAGAGTATCAACTTGCAGAAAACAGGCTCTGGAGCCACTGAATTGCAGACCTTCCTTAGGAATTCAGGAGCCATGTGTGTAGGAGGTTTGAACAACCCGGCCAGCACTTTGGGGTATACAGGCACCAAATGACAGTTATATTCATAATAGTTTTGTGGTAAACTGTTCTTTTTTTAACCAAATCCATCATTATAAACAGCTAGTCTGGAATCCTTGCTCATGGAAGTGAGTGAAATATATATGGAGAGCAGGAAGGGTTTTCTACTCTTTAGAGTAGCAGCTTTAGAAGAACTGAAATAGTCAGGGGAATTAAAAAAAAAATAAAAGAGTAGTCCATTCAAATGTGTCTTTGAATGCAGATGCTGGCTACAGTTGTATTTTCTGTAGTGTGTTGCTTCCAGTCCCCCAGCAAACTTCATTTGCTGGCACGAGTGAGTGCAACTCCCATTAAACTTAGCAGGAGTTGTGCTTGCTGAACTTGGCCTTCTCTCTGCAGAAAATTAAATGCATTGGCAGGTTAGCCAGAGGAAAGTGTTCTATTTGGGATGCTCGGCACTTGTTCTGAGGCACTCTGGGCTTGCGGAAGAGAGAAGCTCTCCAAAGTGAGGGCTAGCCAGGAGGCCTTAGACAAATTGCCTCTTCCCTTCTGTATTAAATGCTGGGAAGCCTGAGAACTATGCAGAGCACGGTCACTGGCAGGCTCAGGATGCATAGTAGCTGTACCTGCATCTTGGACTTCATGTTCATACCTGTAGTAAGGAGAACTTCTCCTTTATTTTCTCAAATGCCTCAACTTCAACTTCTCTAGCTTGTCCTTTATTTGATTATTTTCTTGAATCCCCCTTTTAATTTGTGAGGGCAGCTGAGCTGTCCTTTCCTGGGATTTCATGGATTAAAATTATCCTGCAATCTAAATGTCTTGGGAGATTCAGTCCTGTTTCTGAAAGCGAGGTAGGCACTTAGCAGTATAAATCCCATTACAAATAAATGGGATTCAGAATTGCTCATGTATATATGTATACTTTTTTTAATGGAAATTTGGTCTCCTGTTAGCATGTGGGGTTGGGTTTTGGGTTTTTTTGGTTGTTTTTTGTTTTTTAAAAAGTCACTTTGTGTTCCTTAAAATTGTGCTTAAAATAAAGCAATTCTGTAAGAGGTTGACTGCTAGAATTCCTTTCATTGTACATTGACTTTTGGAAGTGAGCAGAATTATATTATCTGGAGTTGCAACACTTCAGTCTCTCTTAGAATGTTTACAATAAAAATCTGAGGCTGACACGTGTTGTGGAGTATATTTATTCTCTTGCTGTGGATTAAACAATTGATTCTGAAAAACTAAAATACCCCACCTGCCTTCTTGCACACTTCTGTTTTGCCATGTCAAACAATATAAAATGAATGCTGCACTTCCCTCTATCTAATTGAATAATTTACTGTAAATAGCTGTCATTTACTTTGGAGCAGTAGGGGATCATTAGCCAAATGGATGTGAGTAAGTCATGCCTTTAATGCGTTAGAGGGGCCTAAAACAGAATCATCTAAATGGGACCATCAATACAGCACGCTGAATTAAGTCAGAGGCACTTAAAGCTTTAAGTCCTCTTTCTTGTAAATTACATGCTCCCTCTGCAGAAAGGTAATCAAGAACTTGCATAAAATATGGCATCTTTGTTTCAAAGTTTTATTTTTAATGTATAAAATAGTACAATTTAGATGACATGATTGGTAGGTATAACTGTGTGTTGGATTTCCCTCATTTTAATTACCTCCCTTCCTCCCTGACTGTAGCCTTCTTGCTTGCAAGCAGCTACTTGTGCTGACTAATATTGGCTCTACTCCATAAATAAGTTAGATGAGCAGGTAATAAAATACATTTTCTTGACTTTTATGAGTATATGACCTGATAATTATTTGCACAAGTTGGTATTTTGTGTATGTAATTTTAGAAAGATCCCAGTCAATCTTAACTTCTAAGTGTGCAATACATAATACTGGGAAAGCTTAAAATCAGAAGCCAAACCTCCAATGACATCCTCAGAGGATGACACAATGCAGGTAGCAACTGTCTTGAAGCGTAAGACTTAATTTTTAAATAACTTTGGTAGTTTGTATTACCCATGAGAGTGTTCCTTTCTGAAGTTTACTGAGGCTTGTTCAACCTCAGCCATTTTGTGACTGTGATACCAGCTTCTGAGCCACAGTGACTACGTGGGAAAAAGTGGCACGTTTTACCAAAAAAAAAAGGCATTTTCTTACGAATTTTGACTTTGCTCTGTTTTAATCTTCTAATCTTTTTAGGTGTTCTAGGATGTTAAGGTTCACAACCTCATTTTTCATGTTTATTCCCCACTGACTTCCCCTCTTTGTCATCTCCTGTCAAGGGTCAAGCAGTTCAGTTTGGTTTTAATGTGCCCCCCCTTTTTTTTTTTCCTTTGTGCACTAGGCATTCTACTCTCACAGGTGTAGACTTTTCAATTCTTGGAATTAAATTTGGCAGATTTTTTTGAATGGACTTGATGTTCAAGGCCTGTAAATAAACAAAAAAGCCACTCCCCCCAGCATTATTACAAATGTAATCTGTCACTGCACTGAAGAGAGTAGAAGGATTTGATACACCATTACTTCAGAATATGGAGAGGTGAAATAACTTGCTGTGTAGATGAATGGAAGTTGATGACAAACCTTGTTGTGGAAAGCAGGACGATTTCCTTATTTTCATTCCCTAGTTGTAACCACTGCCCTATGTTTCCTGTAACTGATGGGGTTTTTTTTCCTTCTTACTGAAATGTGGGTATTTTTAAGGTAAATTCATCTTATGCTTTGAAACTTTTCAGAATCTGCTTATGAACTGCTTTCACTTTTATTGGATGAGTCATGAGTCGAAAGCTCTGTCCTGTAGTTCCACCATGAGTAATGCTTAGCATTTCCTTGGGTTCTCTTTTAGAAGACTATTAAATTAAAAGTAGTATCTGTTTTTTTGATATCTTAATGGACAATTAGGTGGCTGGGTCTCAGAACTGATTTACATTTACCACTGCAGTAACTTAAATTTTTTCCTCCAATTTAAGGATGTCACTTTTTTCATTGCATGTACATGTTGTCGGTCACAGCTCTTCATCTTTAAATAAAAACATTTCCGTTTTGGGGACTGCTGTACAAGAGCCAGTTCTGCTTTTGGAGACATATTTTTTCACTGAGATATTGATAGCAGCTACCAAAGCAGACCCAGGTACAGAAGCTTCAGCTTACCTATGTGACATTGAAGTCACAGTAATGAACATAGATGGTATATGGCTTCAGGAATCCTATTCTTTCACCTGAGCACTTGCAAAACACTGAGTTTGCAAATGCAAACTTCTCATTAATGGGCACGTTTCTGGAAAAGGCCATCCAGTCTTGTTCTGTCAGGATGATTAATGTTGTAAGCTTTCAGGTGCAGCTTCAGGTGTACATCCATCAACATCCAAACTTTACTTGCTAACAAACAATGTTCTTCTCCTTGTGTCTCTTGCTATTGTTTTGTTGCCTGTGGTCTCCTGCTTGGCCCTCCCATACTATGAGTGGGGCGGGGAGGGGTTGGAGCTGGGGCTACAGAAAAAAACCCCAACCCAAACAAAACCACAAAACCCCATGAAGACTGTGCTATTACAGCAGATGATAACAATGTCTGAACTGGTTTTGCTTGGCCTTTTGGAGCACTGCATCCAGAGGCTCAGGGATTCTCTTGACACAGACTTAGTGCATCGCATGGAGTTAAAGTAGGCTTTGCGCTTCCTCCCCCAATGTGTTCCCCAGACACAGCATGATCTCCAGTGTAAATCTAATCAATTGTGTACAGGTTGCAAAGTCCCCCGAGCCTCTAGATGTGCTAGGGGTATCTGGCTGTGCTGTGGTCACGTTACACCTGCCCCTGAGACACCGAGTATGGGAACAATCCTACAGAGCAGTTCTGCCTCTAGTCCTGCTAGGGATTCCCTATCTGCATTGTTATTACAGATTTTTGTCTCCTTTGACTGTTTTGTATGAAAGACTGAGGAAGAATAAAATGTCTGATTGGGTACTCTTTGGCAGTGGTTCAAAAATATAAACGCAGTATTTTCTCCTTAAAAAGAGAAAAAGCCCACCACTGCTTTATTACTTGACCTTTATGTAGAATTACAATGACTAGGCAACATAGTTCTGTTGACAGATTGCATGGAAGTGTTCATCAGAGTTATTAAAGAGAAAAAGCAAGAAATAGGAAAAAAACACTCAAATGTTGTTTTGGGCTCAAATGTTTCACATTTTTTGTATATAGGTGATTTCTCAAACATACTTTTTTTTTGCTGTTGTGTTTTTTTAGCATATAGGAATAAGTTTGTGTTCATCTACTGGATCTGTTGTCTCTATCTAGAAATGACATGCTTAAAGGTAGAGATTAGAATTAGCATGAAGATAGCCTAGGAGGAGAATTACTGTTCAGAGAGCTGGGATTCTTGACAGTATGTAGCTCAATGACACTTGCTTTACATGTTCCTTGGTTCCTCTCTAAATTGAGTCACCTGTTCTTGTATTATGTTGAAATATCCTATTAGCAGGCAATAACCTTGACATCTCTCATTTACTTTCTTTCATTTTAACTTTTCTGTAGCTCTCTGATGTCCTTTTCTTTCTTTTCCCCAATATGTAGAGGAAAGGGGGGAAAAAATCATTATAAACTTCAGTGATAGAAGTAGCAAGTTTATTAGTAATTGAAATAGAGAGGCTGCTCAATGGCTAGAGAGTTATTCTTGACCTTTCTTGTTTGTGTTAACTTTTAGGTAAATGTGTGTCTGTCTGTATTGGTCTAAAGGTATTTTTAAGGTTTTTCAGAATAATGACCAAAAAAAAGAGCAACTGGATATTAACTCTGTATAATGAAAAGCTTATTGCCTGCTGACAAATATTGTGAAAATACCACCACTGTTTACCATGTAATGCCTTGTGATACTTCCAATAGAGACTTGGCTAGTGTGGGCTGTGACCTGAATTAATAATATTGTTTTGCTCATCTCTGAGAAAATGTCAGATTTTGTTTTTGTTTTGTTGCTCTTTAGAGGAATATCAGTGCAAGTAAAGTTGTCCTTCAGACTGCCTATCTGACTAACTGTGGAATTAAAAATAAAATCCTTTCATTACAGAAAATGGATTGTATACAGACATGTGCAAATATGATATTGTCATCTTTCCTTGCAGCAAGTTACATGTGTAGGTCCTTATTCTTTTCCCTTTGTTGAAGGTGTTAAATACAAAGTTATTGCCTTCTCTGTGTACTTATTTATAGTATTGAACGCTGTAACTTGCTTTCAGTTTGTGCTTACCCCAAGTTAAATATGAGGCAAGTCACTTAATTTCTATTTCTGTATTTCCTGCCTGCACAGGGAGATGATTTTCTTTTCTCTCTTTTCATTGTAAGCTCCTTTTGGAAATTTTTGATGTTTCTAGGTGAAATAATGAATCTTAGCTGTAATTTCATTACACTCAAGTGTCATGCTGACAAATGACAGAAAACTGTGATACTCCGTAGGTCTTTCTTCTGGGCAGCATAGTCTACGCTTGTACAGGCAAGAATCTCCTCCTGGTTTTCTCTGGTACTACACAATAGCTAGTTCAGATAACGGCCCTTTTATTTCTGATCGCTCCATGCAGAAGACGCAAGATACCACCTCAAGCTGAAATGGTTTAGGCTGGATGGTGTTAGCATGTGGCTATGGTGTTGGGGGTAAATCAGGCAAAACAGGTGAATTTCACTTGAATTAGTTTATTGCAAATCAGCTTGATCCTCTGACATCCAATAGATATTGGGGGAAGCGTAGAGGGACCCCCAACCTGGCCTCGGCTGCCCTATTTTGAGGGAGGCCTGGGCAGTCAGGATGGTGTGGGCAGTGGTCTCCTCGGGGGCCCTCTTGGCGGGCTCGGCCCTCAGGCTGGGGCTGCCATCGCCTCTGCGCCTCCCCTCACAGGCCCTGTGCGCCCTCGGAGCCCTGCCCCTGAGGTACTGAGTTTACCACTGATGCATCCCTGGCTGCTGCTTTAATCTAGTCTTGGGGTGGAAGAAAAAGGAAAAAGAAAAGCAGGGGGGTGGGGGGAATGTGAGGGAGGAGTTTGTGGTTTGCTCTTGGGTCTGATGGAGCTGCAAGGCTCCTTTGTGCCGCGCAGGGCCGGCTGGTGCAGGTGCCGCCATGGCCGAGGGCGAAGAGGAGGGGCTTGCACATCAGGTGGTTAAAGCAGGTTTGTCTGCTGCTCTTCAGAAACACCTTTGAAACCCAGAAGTGTGACCAGGAACAGGGCTGTCCCTGTTGAGACTTATGTTGGTGCAGGTGATGTCCACCTGGCTGTTTGGTTTGTTTCAAGAAGGGAGGGGTCAGCACTATGCAGCTTGCCAGAAAGTGCAGGCCCTGCATGTACAGAGGGGTTGCACCGCCCAGCGTCTCATGGTAGCGGGTTGCATTGGTACTGCTTTGAGAACTAATAAACATTTTTATATGTATCACATAAAAGATAAAATATAGCGCTGAAATGTGCCAACTTTCCACCTATTATTCAGTTCCTGAACCTCAAAAGCATATTCTTTTCCAGTGAAACTGCCTCTAAAATGCTAATTGCTAGGAATGTGACCACTAATCAGTTTGCCCTCATAATGCTGCCATCGGTATAAATTGGTGTGCCCCTTCCAGAAGAGGAGATTTTTAAAGACATTCACTGATAGGATTTTTGGAAAAATAAATGTCAACAAAGAGATTAGTCCGGTGGCTTTTTGCCCAAATTAATTTTAAAGGGAAGAGGAAGAAAGGAAATCTTCAAATCTATTATGCCCTTCTTCATCTCCTTATTTTAAATATTTTCATAATGTACTCCATGATGGTGTAAACTCCATCTTCCTAGAGAGTTTTATATCTAAATGAGAAAATTTGCTAAAAATACATTGTAAGTCTCATGCCATTGTGAAAGGACTGACTGTAGCACATGCCATGACAGATCTCACCCCTTCTAGTTTCTGTGTGTGGAGAAAGCTGGAATGCCTGGGTAACATGGGTCTATGCTTTTCCTCCTAGTGCAATTAGGTCTTCTGGTTGCATTGCAGATATTCTACTTAATGTGTTTCCAGAAAACTCACTTCGTAAAGAAATGAAATGAGTGATGCAGCATACCTTGCTTAAAAGCAGATTTCTGTGTTGTGGTATCATAAAGAAAAACCTGTATATGTTCAAGGAGAGCATCCTGAAGGCTCTACAATTGGGAAGTGAACGAAGGAATCAAACTGTGTATGCAGATGAATTGGATGGGCTTCAGACTTAGTTCTTCCTCACTGCTTTTTGCATTTCACCCTCCTGCCTCTGTGATCTATTTGAGCTGAGATCTTTATCTGCTACTCACTCACTCCTATGTTTCTACAGTATAGCTGTGTACAGTAAGGGTAAGATGAGGAAAAAAATCCAGGACACAGAGGGATTAGGGCAGACTTCAGTTTGTGTGACTAGCTACCTTAGAAAGAGATACACATAAACACTCCCTGTTCCTCTTTGTTATATACACATATATAACAATATATATTTTATAAACATATTATATATAAAATAAAAAAATTA